>JAKCPI010014682.1:0-25133 GCA_023213315.1 Euborellia annulipes | reverse complement strand
TTCGTTTATGTTTTCATTTTAAAATGTTGAATTGTAACCTTAAGCTACCAAATGGTCATCGTAAAAGTCTCCTAAATTGATGTTAAAATTAAAAAAAATAGTTATTTCTAAAATATTTCGAGTGGGCCAACCTGCCCCGTGGTCGGGGCAGGTTGGCCGAACCCTCAGGAGCAGAGTTGGCCCGGAAGGCATTTGTTATTTTTATATGAATAAAAATGCAAGAAAGAAAATAATTTAAAACAACCTAATTTTAACACACACAGTTTATTTTTAAATTATAATTGGTTATTGCAGCAGTTTCAGTAATAAGTGAGTACTAAATCAAAAAAAGTATATCATTGACTTCAAGAACTTTTCCTTTTTCAGTTTTTCTTTTGTATTTACGAATCACTGTTATAACCGTGTCCAGAGGTTGGAGATGAGAGTCAGAATGCTATGAAGAGCATTGCAGACCCTATACTTGGGCTTGGCAAGTTGGCAAAAAGAGTATCCCAACAAGGAGGTCCCAGCTTTTCTCTCCCAACGCTCAATTTGTGCTCTTTTGAAAAATCTACTAGCCCTCCGGGCTTAGTGTGAGGTTATCGTGCTAACCATTTGGATACCAAATGGCTTAAATAAGAATGCCTGGACCCCCAAATATATAATTATTAATTCAACGGATTTATCATAAAGATATTATATATGGCCTGAGTTACCGAAAAGGGCTGTGTGAATGTGAGTGTGAATGGGAAAAAGTGTGAATGTTTAAAAAAAAAGCGGAAACACTTCATATCTTCCCGAACCACAGATATTCAAAGAACTAGAACATTTAGAAAACAATAAGAACATATTCATATATCTGATATCAATTTTCCAAAAACAAACACACGTTCTCATTTATGATGCAATATTTCCTCCAATAAACTCTCAATGACGGCCAGTATAACATCGATATTTATAATAATTTTTATTTTATTACTTTTACATCATTCATTGCCACTAAAATTGAAAAGATAAAACACGGTTTAACGATTTCATACATACAATGGCAAAAAATCGAGTGAGCCAACCTGCCCCGTCATTTTGGAGCCAACCTGCTATCGTCATATTGAGTTAATTCACATCCCACACAAATCCCGTTGATGTTTTTTAATTAATATGCCATGGAGAAATAATCCTTATACTCTAACTTTTAAACATAGTGCTCACTTTTGATCTTCGAAGTAACCAAAAGTAGATAAAACAATTTTATTCAACTAATGAAAATTTACTCCAAGGTGCAAAAAGCGAATAAATGATCTAGCTCATGCGAATTTACTCCGATCGCTATAGTTGTTTTGGCGGAAGGTGTGTGGCAGTGCTATTAACCTTCATTCTGATCCGTATCACAATCGATCCAATTATTCTGCGAAATATCGCGACTGGGCAAACCTGCCCCGTGGGCCAACCTGCCCCGGTCTCTATGTGTTTTAATGGAAACTTTCATGGTTCAAACTTAAAAAATTTCCAATAAAGATTTTCATTTCTTTTAAAAAACAATGAAATAATCACAAGTGGAAAACGTATAGGTGGGACTTAATATTGTCCTCACTGTATATACAAGATATGGGCCACTGAGCTATTCAAACACTTATATTATATTATTATTATAAATACGATGTCTGTATTTGTTTGACGCAGTGAGGGGAGAAAGGAAAAAATGTAGAGAGAATGAGGGAAAGTGATTGTCCTGTTAATGTTTTTTATTGTAATTATTTATGTAATGATCATAGATCCTGAGGGAAAGACACGACTGGCGTCCAGAGGCATTGACAATCTAATTAAAAATTGATTTTGTCTTTATCTGATTTTGTTCTCTATGGAAGATTGCCGTCCATCCGCTGTTCATCTTTGAGAATTTCACATTTTCATCAATTTTTCATTCTGGAAGTCTAGCAGATAGCATTGCTCGGCCACTTTCAATAGAGGGGGATTATTCTTTTATTTTTCCTTTTTATGCCTAATTATTTATATTTTTCGTTTCGTGTCTTTGCGGCCCTCGTTGAGAAACTCTTGGTTATAATAATAAACTTAGGAGGCCCAGGCCCTGGAGAGTTGAGGAGACCGGGCGGGCTCGACCTATGTCGCCAGTTGACTGCGAGAGCCCGGCTTAGGATTCGGTGTTAGTAGTAGGATGCAGGAAGGACAAGACCGGTCTCGGCTTGTGTCGCCGGGTTGACTGCGAGGGGGTCTTGTTGGGAGTTGGATAAGGACCGGGAGAAATAATTTCAACCACGGTTTCAGCCTTTATTTATTGCTAATAATAAAAATATTTGCGGTGAGTCGCCCGGACGTGACTGGAGCTCAGGAGCGTAAAAGAATACTTCTTCTTGCTTGATAAAATTTATTTGAAGAGCAGGAGCATAAAAATAGACTTCTTCTTTCTTGATTGAGTTGATTGCAGATTCAGAAAATTTCGAGCAGAGTCTTGTTGTCGGAAGGAGAGTCCAGGCGGGACTGAATTCGGCTTGCGCGGCGGCTATATTTATAGCTGCGAGGCCCGGAGTGGACAGTCTGCGCACAGAGCAGCGCCTCTGGCGGTCGCTGGCTCAGTGACTCGCAACGGAATTCTACACAATTTTGAGTGTGTGAAAGCAACTTTAAGCGTTAATAACAGCGTAGCCGTTTGCGGGATTAGGATGAAACAAAGTGCATCGGAAAGAGCAGAAAATGTACTTACAGGGGCCGCTTGGTCCAGGAGATTGCACAAAGAGATCCTTTTCTAATTTAATGAGAACAGGTGAAAATCACATCACTTGAGGCGCTTGCAAACTTCACTCGCTTGTAGCAAAATAATGCGTCGATAGATTTTCTTGATCGATGGCTCATTACAAGCGGCCAAGCAACGGGAAGAATTGAGAGTTGGTCCAGTTCAGATTAAGTTAGTCTGAGAGGCTGTTTAGGGCGTTAGCGTGGACCAGACTTTAGGCACATGATTTCGTATAATGTCCGTGGCGGTGGTTAAATTTCAGGTTTCCGTCGTTTGCGGGAGGTACCACAGAGTGTACATGCAGGATGCCAAGCGGGGGTGGTGACAGAGATGCGAGTTATTGATGGAAAAGTGAGTTCCCATTGAACGTGTGAGAGAGAGAGAGAGAGGAGATATTGCGTTTTGGCGCGCTTCGTACCTTTTATATTATGTCGGGCATATCTCGGTTGTTGTAATGGTTACAGAGCTGCGGCAGGTGTCAAATTGTAGCTGGTGAAATACAGAACAAGATTCTCCTGGCCGGTAATGGGTACTTCATCTTGCAAATTGTCCAGGAGGCGTTTAAAAGAGAGCGTCGTTCACATGGGTTCTTTCTCTCATTAATAGCGGCGATACTCTTGGGTACAGAGAGTGTTAGTTAGTCTTGAATTGTAGAGAGAAGTGTAAAGAACAATAGAGGAATTTGTTCCGGTTGAAAATTCCTACCTGGAAAGGTCCAGCAAGCAATCTTTCCAATCCTATTTGAGCAATGAGAGAGAAAGAGAGAGATCGTGCTTTCACGTGCTGGCTGTCTCGTCTTTTATATCTTCTAGATGGAGCTTAATTTTTGTAGTAGAGTTTTGACACTGGTATTGAATTAAAGGGTACAATTGGCAGAGTAGGATGACACTTCGTTCAGATTTTTATCTCTTCGGAGTAATTAGAGAGAAACGAAAAATGTATCCTCCCATTGAAGCCTTATAAACAAATCGGCCAATCACAGCGCAGCCAAGTGGGAGAGAGCGAGTTCGTTCGTTTACATGCTAGTTGTCTCGGATTTTATGTCCTCACTTTTTGACTGAGTTTTTATAGTAGAGTTTTGAAACTGGTATTGAATTAAAGTGTACAATTGGCAGATTAAAATGACACCTTGTTCAGATTTTTAGCTCATCGGAGAAATTAGAGAGAAGTGAAAAATGTATCCTGCCATTGAGTCTGTACAAACGAACCGACCGTTCACCCGGCTCGCTGTCTCGTATTTTATATCTTGAATATTGGGCTTAATTTTTGGAGTAAAGTTTTGAAAGCGGTATTGAATGAAAGTACACAATGGGCAGAGGAAAATGACACTTCGTTCATATTTTTATCTCTTCCGAGTAATTAGAGAGAAGTGAATAATGTATTCTCCTATTGATGCTGTACAAACGACTCGGCCAATCACAGCGCAGTATGGGCTGAACAGAGCACAGAGGGCGGGCTAACCTATTGTGAAGCTATAAATATGTTGAGAAGGCCCGGAATGCGAGTCAGTCTGACTCACACAGCGGTGGCGGATGTTTGCATAAAAAAATATATGAGTAATTATAAGAGATAACTTGGCATTCCCATGATTTTAAATATATGAGTTTCAGATGAAGATAAATAATTACATAGAGAGAAATGACTTAATTAGATACGAATAAAATTAAATAAGTAATTAAGATAATAAAAAAAAATAAATAACTAAATAACCGGACATAAAGGATTTAGATCCTTACGAAGTCAATAAGATAAAACAAGTAGAGCCTAGTTAGTTGATTTTATAAGAAGATTAATTTTACAATGGCCTTAAGATAGAAAGATACACAACTCGAGATAAGTTTATTGATCGGACCTAAATGAAATCAGGCAAATCTAACTGTGCCAGCAACAAAGAGAGAGAGAGAGAGAGAGAGAGCATGGCTGTCTCAGAAAATAAGAGAGGTAAAGCCTAGAGCACACTTTGGCGACGCGACAGTTTTGTGAGCTCGCATCCCACCCGTGGCGAGAGGCTAAAATTGTTGACAAATGTCAATATGATAGTTTGAAAGCCAAGAGGCGCAGGTTCGGTGAATTTATTTAAATCATTTGAATACCAAATGGTATAAATAAATGTGCCTTAAAAAGGTTTCTAAATACCTCGTTAAATGTCTATAACACCTGAGATGCCGAAAAAGACTATAAAAAAGAAAAACTTCATTAAGTATGTAGCAAAATGGTAATTGGATTATGGATCTATTCTAAAGATATAGGTAAGAGAAAGTATAAATGCATTGTTTTTAAGTCTTTTTCAGCACCCGAAGCCATTTACTTCAATATAATTTATATAAATGTTGCTTTTAACGGAAAGTAGACTAAGATGAAGTGAGAGCTCTACGTCCATATTAAGGGCCAATGTCTAGAAGTTTTTTTTGATATGAGTATTTTCAATAAGAGGTATTCCCTGACATCTCTTCCGAAGCATCATCACTTGACTATCGACTCTAGTATAGAAAGTCAGTCTGGTTCTTTACTAAAAAGTTGTTCTGACACACTTTCGTTCTTCATTTTTTTTAAATTCATCTTTTACGAGACTTTAACTTTATTTACTATTAATTAGGATTTCACAGTTTCCCGCTTAATTGAAGATGAATGGATTAATTTTTCCCGTTTCTATATTTACTGTTTTTAATTTAATTTGAATCTATAAATATTTTTTTTTGTCAAAATAAGAATTTATTTTATTGATTGAATTCAAACTTAAACGCGAAGGCACGGAAGGAATCACTGAGACATGGGGCTTTGAATGTGTTTCTGTCAGTGGCGGATCCAGAGGTGTTTCTCGGGAGGGGGGTAATATGGTGTGACTGGTCGCACAGCACACAATTTTTTCTTAATTTCGATAATTTAAAGGCGCATTCTGTACTTGTTTGCCAGAATATAAATACAAATAAAATTTTTAAGTATTAATTCTTAAAATTTTACATTAAAAATAATTTTTTTTTTTTTTTTTTTCCGAAAAAAAGTATTTTTTTCAAATCTCGGGGGGGGGGGGGGGGGTAATTACCTCCCCCCCTTGTTTCTGATCACCTAATAACGGATGGTTCAACAAATTTTATGTTGGTGGAATGAGATTTAGGAGTTATATTCTGACCAATTTCGAATTTATTTTTTTAAATCAATTTATCTCAACCCCTAAATATTCATGACTTCTTATTATTTGGTAACACTAGTGTATTTATAAATGAGGAAATTAAAATACATCTTGCAAATTAAAAGAAATCGGTCTTATTAGAGATATGTTTAAAAAATTTAGAACCGACACAGCAGCTTAAGCAGAGAAAGTATGAAATACTAATCTTAAATTAGGCAATTTGTAAACCACAAACTTACAAGATGTTATGTCCACACGATAGAGATATATTGTAGTGTCATCAATAAATCAATTCTGATACCACACAGTAGGCTCCTTTATTCAAAATATCATTAACCTAAAATACACTAAATATTATTTTTTATTATAAAAATTCAAATATGGAGATTTATAATATTTAAAAAATTACCTTTCTTCTATTGTTCATCTTTTGAAGTCTGATAATATTACCTTTCTTCTTCTAATATCTTTTTGCAAAAAGAAGTTTTTGACGAATCGCATTAAATATCAATCAGTCATCTACTGTAAAAGAAAAAAAGAAATATATGATTAATTCTTTAAACATATTTTTTTTTTTATAATACAGTTAAGAAATATTTAAAATTTCTTAAACTTACGTTGTAGACTGCTTTATTCGGCATAACGAGATCTTGATTGTAAAAACTAACCAAATATTCAATTTTTCCCAATAACCATGGCCGGAGAAGTCATCTAATTCTAAAATCGAGTTCCTCTTATTTCTTGATACAGTGGTAAATAAACATTTTCTAGTAAAATGATAATTTACACTTCTGCCTTTTATTAATTTGTTTTCTTACTCGATATATTGTGAGGTTAGTGAATAGATAGACAAGTTGCATTTTCAGTTTCAGTTCTTGTACTCCATATAAAGTGATAATTGAAGAAGAACAATTCATCTATTAAAAAAATAAAAAACATTAACTTTTTAATTAAAGTACAAAGATGTTTTTTTAATGGTTAGATTTAATTTTACTTACGAAACGATCCGCTTGGTTAGGCCCTGAAGAATCTCGGCGATCTCAGCCCCCACTTCCACCCTACCCATCTAAAACAAAACAAGAAATATACAATTAGATTTTTTTTTATATTTGAAAAAATATAGAAAATCGATTTAACTTACTCTGTAGACTGCTTCTTTCGGCTCAACGAGGGCTTCCCTAAAAACTAACCTAATCCCACACTATCTATGACCGAGGCGGTCATCTAATTCTAAAATGAAGTTCCTCTTCTTTCTTGAGACGGTCGCGAACGCGAGCACTCCACGGAAGGCAGGTAAGCCTTCAATCAACATAAATCGCAAACGAAACGAAGGGAACGCGCCCACAAACCCAAGGAAAGTGAGGAAAAGAAACAGACACACACAATCACACATACTCAATTCACAGATCAATTAATCTCTGCCCACCTGCCTAAAATCATCTACTAGAGAGCTAAAAAGAAGCAGAGTTAATTGATCTGATATTCATTCACGAGTTAGGAAGGAAGCCCGGCCAATACAATACTGAAGATCCCCCTTGATTGCTCATCTCAGAAACAGAAGTGACGTTGTTCAAGATGCATGCTGAAAAAAAAGAACCCTAAAAGCTAACAACATCCTATACGAACTCCTAACATCTTGAACATTAACTCACTCTGTCCTGAAACAACCAAGGCCCAGAACTCAGCACTGACGGACAAAGAGCCTCGGAGAAAGAGAAAACACTCTTTCTCTCAAATGCGCGAAAAAGGAAAGAACATACAATAGAGGAATTCTCCTAGTCCCCTTGGATATTGGTCAAAGGCGAATTGAATCGTCACTGGGAGCCCTACCTAACTAAAGGGGAAGAAGAACAACAATACCCTATGCCAGTATTGAGGAATCAATTCACAATTGAACAACATCCAAGAGAACGTCAAAGAACTCGGACGCAAAAGGCCTAAATCCCCATAAATATAATATATGTATCAATGCGTGAGCGTAGAGATTTTCTAATTATGTTTAGCGCCCTCTATATAGATTCTATCTATTTCTAAATAACCTAATAAGAATTGCGTGTATTATTAAACATTAACATGAAATTAACAAACATGCATAGATCCCATACACGCAAATTAGTCCCAATATTAATTATAGCTAAAATAATAATTCATGCACGCTTGAATTGTCTCATATGATGATGTTGCTCCCTCGGGGGATAATGAATGAATGGGTGCTGTGCATTATCTACTTATTACCAAAAGACAACTTAAAATCCTTTACCTTATGCACATTGACCATTCATCCATTCATTATCTATGGAGTCAGCCCCCTTAACAAATCCGGAACTGCATTTGGGCACTGAAATATAAAAACCTACTCTATCTCTGATTTATTTTAAAAAGAATTGAGCAAGTGTTAATATTATGAAAATATCAATTAAATGAATTTAGAAATTATTTTTAAATTATAGACAAATTATAGAAAAGTAATTTTAAATTTAAAAGAAAATTTTTTAAATTAATTTTAGTTTTGAAAATTTAAATTTAAATCTATAACTATTTAAAAAATCAGGGTCTCTGAAATGGGAGAATTAAATGTATTAATAACATCCTATCCATGCACCTATGTCAAAATATCTTAGAATATTTAAACCGAATTGAGAAAATTAAAATAAATTTTGAAAATCCTAAATCTATCTCACTCTACGCCCACGTAAATGTTCATACAGACTTTATATGCCTGCTACCCTCTGCAATCAGCTGAAGAGACTGCCTTGATGACTCGGAGTTGAGCCTCCCACGAAATCTGCAAGAAGGTCGTCGTCAAATTGCTGAGGTAAGTTGAAGTGATGTACGTTAACACTCATCAGAGAATCTGAAATAAAAAAGTAAAAATTCATTTGCATAAATATCGATTGATAACATTGTCGATTTGAAAATTTTAATTTTAAATAAATCTTAATTTTAATGGATTTCGACATTTATATAAAATATTCACTAAAAGGAAAATTTCGAAGATTTGCAGAGAGGTAAAAATAAATATCTTTGAACGAAATAAAATCATTTCGTCATGTTTTATAAATTATTTATTTATTTTTATTTATTTATTCTAAAATATGAACATAGGGCAGGTTTCCCTCATTGAGTACACAAAAAATAAATTAGCTCTTTGAATGTGACAAAGGTTTATATATCACATATTTTTAATAATTTAAAAATCTGGTGTGACTGGTTACATTCGGTAATCGAAAGTTGTGTTCTCTGCTTGTCACACCAGATTTTTTGTGCCGACATATATTTAGTTTCCACCGATAATTATATTAGAATTCAAGTTTTTTTCACACAGTCTTTTCGGCAACTTAGGCTATAGAAGACTTTTACGATAACCGTTATTTTAAAATATTTCTATTAGGGGTCCAGGCATTCTTATTCTTATTTAAGACATTTGGAATTCAAACTATTTTAATTTTTTAATTATTCTTAAATACCAAAGTGTTTTTTTTTCCTTAAAAAT
The DNA here is from genome assembly GCA_023213315.1 of Euborellia annulipes. Lineage (NCBI taxonomy): Eukaryota > Metazoa > Arthropoda > Insecta > Dermaptera > Anisolabididae > Euborellia > Euborellia annulipes. The sequence continues at coordinate 15,782 of JAKCPI010014682.1, read as the reverse complement.
TATTAAATATCTCGAAATCTATTTCAGGGTATTTTGAAATTTGATTTCTAAGTGCCTCATTTTTGGGAATATTAGAAATAAGGAAGTTGCCGACCAGATCATTATAGTCCAGGATCCCAGGCCCATTTTACTTTCTCTTACCTATGTATATATGTAATATATATAGAGAGAGAAAGTATTGGATTCATGTCAAAAATTCGATGTCGAGATTTTGATGGATCTTCACGTTTTGAGGTCCCCTGAATCCAAAAAAGTGGTTTTCGCGACATGGTTTGTAAAAATGGGCCCGGGATCCTGGACTATTAGACAAAAAGATTGGAATAAATTAAATCAACATAAAGGTTTTTTTTTTTTTTTGAAATTAAACAATTAAAATTAATAGTCAAAAAAAGGATATTTCCGGTGTGTAATTAAACTTAATTTTCTTATTTGATATATTACCACGTAATGATTTAAACTTTTTTGCATTAAACTTAATTAGAATAAATGACAACCATCAATGATTTGTTTCTTGTTTAAAAATAATTTTAAAAAAATAAATAAATAAATAAAAACAACTTCCGTCAGACGAAGTAATTTCTAATTTAATGAATTCTATCCACATCTAAAGAAAATGCATGAAAATTTATCTACATAAAAGATTTATAATTGGAAGCTATTTATTAAGAAGAAAGTGATCAAAGATCTAAGGCATTAATAGAATTTTTATCCAATAGGCAAGATAAATTATCATTTTCTAATGAAAAATATTTTTGAGGTTTCTGTGGTCGATTATTCGAAACTTTCTTTATTCCGACATTTCAATCTTGTTTCGAGGCAAGCCTTTAGGCGAGAAATTAAGGAATGTAACGAGATTTTCTCTTTATAATTTAGTATGGTTTTTTTATATTTTATATATGCAGAAATTTTTTGTGAGGATATGAAATTTAATTATATTTTTAATTTTACATTCCCGCATTATTATTAGCCTATATTATGATCATGAAAACCACAGAATTTTTTAGTAGATCTTTACGTTTAAGGTCCCCAATAAATGTAAAAAATCTTAATGTGTGGGCTCTATGTGTGAGTCAGTAGTTTACCGTATCCAGAAAAATTTATCGGATACCTCGTCTCGTCATTCTTCCCCAAAAATTTTAAAGAATATAAAAGGTATTATTATTTTTACTTTTTTTTCTCTTACCTCTATATATATGTTAATATATAGAGAGAGAAAGTATTGGATTCATGTCAAAAATTCGATGTCGAGATTTTGATGGATCTTCACGATTTGAGGTCCCCTGAATCCAAAAAGTGGTTTTCGCGACATGGTCTGTCTGTGTGTGTGTCTGTGTGTCTGTCTGTGTGTGTGTCTGTGTGTCTGTCTGTGTGTCTGTCTGTGTGTGTGTGTGTCTGTGAACAAAATATCTCAAGAACGAAAAGAGCTAGGAAGTTGAAATTTTATATTTAAGTTAGGCACCCCCATGGATGTGACACGAAGCTTTTGAACAAAATCGACCAAAAAGTACTAGTACTTTACTGATGCACTTTTTCAGTTTTTTTCGATTTTCTCAAAATTTGCTCCAACGATTTTTTTTAAATTCAAAAATCAATTATTTTTTAGATTCTCTATGAAATGTATATTCTTATTTTGTGATTGAAATCTTCTGAAGACCACTTTACTCTTGTACTCCATAGAAAAGATAGGAGAAATGGTTGCCATGGTAACAAAATATAAATATTTTGCCATACTTATAAATTTTACATCTTGAATTCAATTGTACCCTACTGTCGGAAACTAAATACATGTCGACACAAAAAATCTGGTGACAGCACAGTACACAACTTTCGATTACCGAAGGTAAGAGAAAGTTGTGTGCTGTGCCCAGTCACACCAGATTTTTTCTAAATGGACAGAAGATTCCCCCGAAAAAGGCAACCAGGTAAAAGAAATAGTGTAAGAACTTCTATATTTTGTAGCCGACATTATGAGTGATCGTTTCTCGGTGCATACATGTCAGTTAGGTACTGAATATGTACCATGTTCTTCATTGGAGGCGTAGATAGCAAAAAAAAATTTCAACCTTGGGGTAGTCCACATATTAAGTAACGCTTTAGAAGGGAGCGGAGGGTCCTGGACAAAACGTTCCTAATTGTGACATGGGAACCCGGAGGTTTCTCTAAGGGTGACATAATTCAATTCAAAGTTGAATTTATAAAATTTTTTGAGTTTGAAAAGATGGGATGAGACGCGTATACTTAAAAAAAAAACCAAATGATTTTCGCAAGAGGGAAAACTGAGTGATCATTTGAGTCACGAGGAAAAATTTACTAACAAAAAAAAAAAAAAAAAGGTAAAATGATATGAATTTTGATAGGAAATTTAAAAAAAATCTGGTGAGACTGGCGCACAGCACACAACTTTCTCTTACCTTCGGTAATCGCAAGTACTGTGCTTGTCACACCAGATTTTTTGTGTCGACATGTATTTAGTTTCCGACAGTACGGTACATTCGATTTTCAAGATGTAAAATTTATAAGTATGACAAAATATTTATATTTTGTTACCATGGCAACCATTTCTCCTATCTTTTCTATGGAGAACAAGAGTAAAGTGGTCTTCAGAAGATTTCAATCACAAAATGAGAATATACATTTTAAAGAGAATCTAAAAAATAATTGATTTTTGAATTAAAAAAAAATCGTTGGAGTAAATTTAGAGAAAATCGAAAAAACTGAAAAGTGCATCAGTAAAGTACTAGTACTCTTTGGTCGATTTTGGTCAAAAGCTTCGTGTCAGGTCCCATGGGGGTTCCTAACTTAAATATAAAATTTCAACCTCCTAACTCTTTTCGTTCTTGAGATATTTTGTTCACAGACACACACACAGACACACAGACACACAGACGGACCATGTCGCGAAAACCACTTTTTTGGATTCAGGGGACCTCAAAACGTGAAGATCCATCAAAATCTCGACATCGAATTTTTGACATGAATCCAATACTTTCTCTATATATTAACATATATATAGAGGTAAGAGAAAGTAAAAGTTTAAAACAAGTAGAAAATGCGCGAAAGTGTAGCGTGAGGGCCCGAGTCAAATATTTGTGGGAGCCTAAGGTGGGCGGCGCGGCTAGTTCTTATTAAATGCATTTAGTAGATTCTCCAAAAATGAAAAAAATATCATATTAGATATTAGATATAGAATAATAAACCTACGCCATCAGATAAAAATTTGGGAATTGGACTGGAATCCGTCTAAATGCGCTAATATTTGCTCTGAGGATGAACGTGATGAACGCTCGAAATGTCGGCTACATAATCTAAAAGTTTTTATTTCTTTAACCTGTCTATTTCCAATTACTTAAGATACTCAAGATTTATTTTTTGGAATTTCGGGGGAAGGGGGAAGAAGTTTGGACTCCCATAGCTCCCCTCTGCTTAGCACAACTCACTAATTAATTAGTTTTCGAGATCTATTAATTTGATATATTAATATTTGACTGGATTAATATTCAATACATATAACTCAATTCGAACTTAAGGTGCGCGTCTCGGGGTGCTAATTTTGGGACTTTCCAGCGGCCACAATTTTGAAGCTATCGACCTCAAATTTTTTTTAAATTAAAGCTATTTAAAATATCTACAAATAATAGAAGCCCTTTTTTTTTATTTTCGAATTTTTTTTTTTTTTAGATTAATCGCATTAAATAAAAGATATTTTAAAAAAAGGAGCTCTATAAGTTGTAGATAATTAAATTAGTAATCATTGTGTTAAAAAATAATTAATTTTTTGCCTTTAATTAATTAGCTGGAAAGTCTAGAATGAAATGAAACAAGTTCCGTGTATTCCAATGGAGGAACACTAACGCCATCTCTTGCCGCCTCGAGTCAATCGTGTTTTAACGGTTTTTCGAGCCGCGCACCTTAACAAGTCATAGGAATATTTAACTAATTACCTCCCAAAAATTATTAAATATTCCCTATGACTTGTTGAGCTCGAATTAAGGTATATATTGAATATGAATATTTTATTCAAATTAATAGATCTCAAAAACTATTTAAGAGGAAATAATACCCCTACTCTTAATAGGGGGTTTGCTGCTTATAGTAGGGTGTTAGATCAGACCAAGATGTCTGTGCATTGTTGGCCAAGCGGCTGACAAGAGAGCAATTTTTCTTTAAGGATTTATCCCTTCAAGCCAATTGCATATAAAGGGAAATGTATTTGTTGATGTGGTCAAGGGTCCGGTGGCCTGTTGCAAAGAGAAGCACACCTATATTGATCCCGGGATCAATTTCTGGGACTATGGGTCGTTTGTCTCCCCAACAAATAAACATACTAATTAATTTCAAGAGAATTCGTCTAGAACGGAACATACAGGCGCATTTGTTTCATCTCCCTCAAAAGTGAAGCTCTGGAGCAGTTAATTAAAAGATCCATAATGAAATGACCTTTTGATTTGCCTACTAATTTCTGTAACCCAATCTTTCACGCATCTCAATATTCAAGTTTCTTTTCATTTAAATATCCTAGGCTCCACCGGTTAAGAAACCTGATCCATATAATCCATGGATTTATTTATTTATGCTGGTATAATAAAGATCTCCGGAGAAATGAGCAAAAAGGCGGTGTTGTAGCCGGTGTGTCTGTGCATTGTACAGGTGTGTCTCGTGTAGAGTGAACGCTGCCCCAAATTCCTAAGTGCTCAACTCATTCACTCTCTCTTCTGGTTTCGATTGCCCTCCAGGTATTGGCTATCAGTCCAAAGTACAAATTACTATTTTAATGGACAACGTGAGACTTTCTTTCTTCATCACGTTCGCCTTTGACCTTGATCCTTGGTGAGAATCTAATCTTAATTTATTATTATAGTAGAGTAACAATAAAACAGGTGATAAATAAACAATTGATTGTCCACTTAGATACGTTTCTAATGAAACCATAGAAAGTCTGATCGACAATGTACTTAATTTAATTAATAAAAATAAAACACTGTCAAAGTTTAATTTTTTTTTAATGTCTTTTTCGGCATCTAGGCTCTCGTCCCTATTTTTCTAAATTTATTGATGGCCAATGAAATCAAATAAATGAAAAATTTTTAACTTAAAAATTTTGTACATAATTAGTAAAATAAATAAAATAATCAAATAATTTTAAATTCTCCCTCTACCCCCCCCCTTCCGCCGTTCACTGAACACTACCTGTCTCTGGCTCGTCTTTCAGACAACTCGTTTCAGACTATTAATCTGAATATAAATAGACCCTATATGCCTACATATCTGGCACAATGAGAAATATATAGACTTCCTCAATTATCTTAGAAGAATTATCATTATATTTGTTGAAAGGGGAAAACAAAAAACAAAAGAAAATGCAGCCAATGTAGTTTCTTTATTGATGACAATAAGTGAAGTGGCTGTTGTATATCAACAATAGAAGAGGGAGCGGGCAGCCAGGAAGTAAGCCTCTACGAAATGAAACTCAAGAGTAGTGGAGACAGTTTTGGCTATAATTAAATATCGCCATCCTCAGTCCATTTTCGAGCTGTAAGCATTGTACAATTTTTGTAATATTAAAATTATAAACATTCATATATACAAGAAAATTATTTTTCAACATACAGTATGCACTCAAATGCCAACGCATTGAGTCAAATGTAGAGTTGTCAATAGGTGGATATTAATATACATAAACTGCTTGTACATATATCCCAAGCAATGCTAAGAGCTTTTTATATACGATACATTCAGCTCCAGTGACAAAATTGTTCTAGTTTATTATTTTTTAAAATTATATTAACATTTCGATATTAATTAAAGAGGTCACTGGTTGAATTTTTAATTAATATCGAAATGTTAATATAATTTTAAAAAATAATAAACTAGAACAATTTTGTCACTGGAGCTGAATGTATCGTATATAAAAAGCTCTTAGCATTGCTTGGGATATATGTACAAGCAGTTTATGTATATTAATATCCACCTATTGACAACTCTACATTTGACTCAATGCGTTGGCATTTGAGTGCATACTGTATGTTGAAAAATAATTTTCTTGTATATATGAATGTTTATAATTTTAATATTACAAAAATTGTACAATGCTTACAGCTTGAAAATGGACTGAGGATGGCGATATTTAATTATAGCCGAAACTGTCTCCACTACTCTTAGTTTCATTTCGTAGGGCTTACTTCCTGTGCCCGCTCCCTCTTCTATTGTTTCTTTATTGAGATTCAATATTAAAAAAAATAGAAAATTTAATTAATTGGCTTTGATTTTACATAAGGACAAAAAGAAAATCCTGGATTTTCAAAGATTTGGGAGTCTCCCCAAATGGGGATTTGGTGAACCGAGTATTTTTTTTTTTTTTTTTACTCACAATTAGGTAGGCCTATATGATATTTTCTAAACAAAGTTTTAACAGCGACGTTAACATGTTGCTTTTATTTAAAAGCTGTCAGAATCATAATCTTACTTTTTAGGTTAAAGACGCCATTTTTATGCATTAAATATGGGGTTAAAATATTAAAGGCACCCCTGGATATGACATTAATTTTTAACACTATTGACTAAATGATAACGCTTTGACTTTAAAGTCTTTGCTTACAGAATACCGATTTGTGTGAAGGAAGTGTTAAAATGAATTAATAGATGTTAAAAGTTAACGTTTTTGCTTAGAGAATAGACCTGAATATCGTCCTATATTTCATTTTGAAAATCCAACGGGAAGTTGGTCAAACAGAACGAGACAGATAGTGCGCACTTATGAAGTTTATATAGACATTTCCTTCAAATGTAAATATTGATATAATAGAAATCATATAAAATGAATAATTTTAAAGAATATAAAGAAGATACAAATTTAACATGTATCCATAGGCGTAGCCACGGGGGGGGATTTGGGGGTTCAAACCCCCCCCCCATTGGACCCAAGCCATGACTAGATATTTAAGCTCTATAATACAAACAATACTTTCTCTCTCTATATATTTCATATATAGGGTAAGAGAAAGTAAAAAAATATAATAATAAATATAATATAATAAATATATAAATTCAGAATTTTCCCATTGAAAAGAATCTTGCTTTATAAAAAATTAAAGCCTGCTAAAATTGATTAAATCCCTCAAATGAAAATTAATAAAAATTATTATAATATAATTCGGTTTCGGTTACGGTTTTGGCCAAAAATCCTGGTTTCGGCGTAGTTTCGGTTTCGGCCAAAAAGTAGCCGAACCTTTCGGCCGGCCGAAACCCGAGTCAGAAAAGATGGGATGAGACTTGTATGCAAAAAAAGGTCCAATTATTTGCAAAAGCGGAAAAGGGGCGGAAAAATTTTTTAGTCTCCCTATAAAAATGATTTTCACGGGAGGGGAAAAAATTTTCCGCAGCTCGAAAAAATTTCAAAAAAAAAAAAAAAAGTAAAATAATAATAATTTTTTATAGGAAATACAAGTTTCGGTTTCGGTTACGGTTTCGGCCGAATCGGCCTAAGATTGAGGCCGAATATTCGGTTTCGGTTTCGGCTGAAAATCTTGTTTCGGTCGGACCCTATTTAAAGTATGAAATAAAAATGATTTGATTTTGATTTTGAACTCTGCTATTATAGGGATATATTTAAAATTCTTTAACATGTCAGGATTGCATTTTTTATTGCCTGAAACGAGATGAATGAAAAATTGGGGCACTTAATTAAGCAAGGGCGGGCCCGAGCCAATCCGAAGTGGGTCCAGGAGGGAGGATTGGCTAGTCATATATTTCATTAGACACCTTATACTGCCCTATTACTAGGAGGGGGGGAGGGGAAGAAATCATCCTGAACCCCCCATCGAAAATTTCTGGCTACGCCTATGCATGTATCGTTAATAAGTTATCGACTAAAGTCAAAAAAAATTTTAAGATAGAAGTGAGGGGTGAAATTAATTGTCTGAAAGGAGTTGTTTAAAAAATTGGGGATTTAATTAAAAAAAGGCGAGAATAGGCCCGAGCTAGCTGGAGGGCGCCGGGGGCGGCCGACGAGGCTGGTTTTTCGGAATCGATAATTTTTTCAAAATTTGGAATGTTAAAATGATGCTTCGATTTATTTAAATAAAGTTTGTTAATTTTCAGTTCAGTACAGTCACCTCTTTTGCTCCACTGGTTTAAAAAAATTTTTTACTTGTATTAAAAAAAAAATCATGTACGAATTCCGAATTTAAATTAAAGTTTTAATTGAGAACATATTTTTTTTATAGTTTCTCCAAATTAAATCATTTTATTAATCCTTTCAAATTTTAAATGCCAAAATCAATTACCATTTAATAATAATTAAGTTGTTTAACCAAATTCGTTCCCCATAATATGTTTGTCTCTCTTAAATGTTCCGCTCTCTTAATTAATCAATTATTTGGAAATATTAATGAAAGATTGCATCCATAGTGAAAGAAACACAAAAAGACTTTTTGATTCACCTGAGAATAATAATCATTACTCAGCATTTGATTTTGTTCAAATATTATTAGTGAATCCGATGATTGCATAAATGTATTTTTTTTTTAAAGGAAAAAATCGTGATTTATCAAATTATTTGAAACCATTTGTTATGTGATTTCTTCATATATGGACTTAATTTTTTTTTTAGGTCATTAGATATAAAATAAATCTAGGAAAAGTAAGATGAATTAATTTGAAATGTCGCATCTTAGCTTGAGGTAGTATTTAATTTACTTTTATTCATTGACCTTGTTTAATTCCACTTTTAGAGAAAGAAAGAGTAGACTCGAAATTAATTTTCACTATTTTCTAAGGATATCCGGAAATTTTCCTAATCGATATCTTAATTAATTTTATTTAAGTTGTATTTAAACTTGGAATAAAGTACAATTTTCCTGACTCTTTGACAAGATATAGTTGATATAGTCAATCTATTTGGATACCAAATGGCTTAAATAGAAATGCCTGGACCCCCAATAGATATTATAAATAATAACGGTTATCGTCAAAGTCTTAAATGCCCTAAGTTGCCGAAAAGACTGTGTGAATGTATGTGTGTGAGTGTTAATGAGAAAAAAGTGTGAGTGTTAAAAAAAAAAAAAAATAAATAAGAATTGATTAATTGCCGGAATGCATAATGAGTAATGAGGATATTCAAGGCAGCCAAAAGCAATAAAGAAAAATATATTTATCTTTAGCTTTATTTCATACGTTTGTCGACGTTTCAGCCGATATTCCGACCTTCATCAGGACAAAGTGCTGTTTACCTCGAGCTCATAGAGGCTCTTGGCAACTCCTGACATTGATTGAACCAGAAGTCATGACATCCGACGAATGTTCGCACAAACGCATTGTCAGGAGTTGCCAAGAGCCTCTATGAGCTCGAGGCAAACAGCACTCTGTCCTGATGAAGGCCGGAATATCGGCCGAAACGTCGACAAACGTATGAAATAAAGCTAAAGATAAATATATTTTTCTTTATTGCTTTTGGCTGCCTTGAATATACTCACTATTCAAAATAAGAATTGTAAAAATTTTAAAAGTTACTCACCAAAAAAAGGATTTCTTGGTTTAAAACCGGCCAACAGTGAAACCAAAACTGACGAGAGTGACTTTCTCAGACAGACTTCCTGAACGAAGCACAAGTTAGCCAGGTATGCATGGGTTCAGAACCTGTAACAACAAAAATAAAGCCATATAGAATAGTATTCCTAGCTGTGTGTAAAAATAATTCTTTATCTGAACGAATAAAGAGAAAAATTTTAATTTATTTTTCTCTAAAAATACCAAGAACAAAATAAGATATACATTTTAAAGAGTAAAGAAGGTATGAAAAGAAGAAATTAATGGCTGAGTGATAATTAACAGGAACAGGTAGATGAAGGTAGTCAGCAAAGAACAAAAAGTTTATTTAAATATTGTCGACGTTTCGGGAACGCATCGCTCCCATCTTCAGGACGATAAATTGTTAATGTTGTTTAGATACATGTAAATTATTATAGAAATTTGCATATAACATTAAATGTATGTTTAATTGTCTATGAGAATTGTAGTAGGTGCTTGGGCTTAATTTATTGTTGAATGGGCCCGAAACATCAGCACTGACCAGGATTAAAAGACTGAACAATTTATCGTCCGGAAGACGGGAGCGATGCGTTTCCGAAACGTCGACGATATTTAAATAAAGTTTTTGTTCTTTGCTGGCTGCCTTCATCTACCTGTTTCTGTTAGTAAAGAAGGTATGTTTTATTTGCTGAATGAAGATTTGAAGATATTTTTTTTGAAAAAAAAAGACAAATTACTTCCTCTAAATATCTACCCTAATCGTGTTACAATTTAGCAGTCCTATCTATATAGGTAGGAGAGGGAGTACATAGGACTAGTAAATTGAAAGAATCAGGAATATTAATTTTTCTCTTGGTTAATACATATAGAGAGAAAGTATTGGATTCATGTCAAAAATTCGATGTCGAAATTTTGATAGAAATATGTTTTGAGTCCTAAGAAGTGCGTCCCGCAAAATGTCTGTGACCAAAATATTTCAAGAACGAAAAGAGTTAGGAGGTTGGCAAGCTCAGAAAATTCAATTTCCGAAGGTGAGAAAGTTGCGTGTGGTGTGACAGTTACACCATATTTTTTTATTTTTTTAAAATTTTGTTTAAAGCCTTTTTCGGTATCTAAGACCATTTATACCCCATCCCTAATTATTTCAAATGATTAGTAGTTAATCCAATGAAATAAATCTTTGGGATAAATCTTGGGACGGAAAGCGAAAGCCCCCCCCCCCCCCCTTAGGTCCTTAGGCATGAGAAGCTTATGTCTTCTCTCTGAGCCACGGCTGACGGGTTTTTTATTTTGAATAGCTTTTAAAAAGTAATTTTTTTTATTGTAACCCTTTTAAAGAAAAAAATTAAATTACAAAATTCCTAACAAGTAAATGTTCATCGTCAAATCACGGAATACTTTTTAATTCAAAATGTCACGATAGATCTATTGCAATAGATTCCTTATAGGCTAATTTCATTATAATCTTAATTTCATCCTTCTCTATATAAAGAGCAATAATTTCGAAACTTTGACTTATCTTATTAGAAAGGAAATAAGTAGTGGAATTTAAATAACGTAAAAAAAATTTTCATTTTCTAGTTAGTGTATTATTCAGAACGAAAGAGGGCGTTTTTAAATTATATTAAATTGCCCACGCCTTCTCTAGTAATTATAAGAAATGCCTACATACCCAAGGGGGGATCCGTGGGAGTTTTTTTTTTTTTTTTTGGGGGGGGGGGGGGATAATCTAATGTGACTGGTCGCACAGCACAAAACTTTCTCTTACTTTCGGTAATTTAAAGTTGCATTCTGTACTTGTTTACCAGATTTTTTGTGTCAAAATAGATTTGAACACACATCCCAGACTCAGGACCAACTTTTTTTTTAGAATCAGGGACTCTCAAAACGAGTAGTCATTTGTAAAAACAAAACCAATGACAATGGCTTTTTTCTTGTTTTATACAAAAAAAAGTGCTCAGAGTAATAATGTTGTGATTAAAGTAAAGTGGTAGATCTTCTTTTCCCTACAAGATGGTGGTCTTATCTCAATTTCGATCATAATGGCGCTCGGTTCCTTTATGCATAACATCGTCCAAATACAAATCAAATTTTTAAGTATTAATTTTTAAAATTTTATATTAAAAATAAAATTTTATTTCCAAAAAAAATATTTTTTCCAAATCTCGGGGGAGGTAATTACTCCCTTTACTCTCAATGTATCCGCCCTTGTTCATACCTCCTGTATAATTTTATTTTTGATGTATATTATGACGAACAATTTGACATTTGGGAATTCATTCATTTATACCCCGAGTGTCCGTGGTGGGAGGAACAGGCAAACAGGGCTGCTTCGAGCAGGGTTGGAGTATCGGCGTGAAAATATGCACGAATATGAAGTGGGTCTGGGGTGCACCCGCAATCAAAATGTATACAAATTAAAAAAATCTCATGTGATATCCGCACATCACACAACTTTATTTTTGAGTGCTGCCATTTTTCGCGTTATAATATTTTCTCGAAATCGGCTCTAATGATTTTGTTTAAAATTCATAAGACAAATATTTTTTAGACAATGTACTTATCTCTCTGAGCCGTGGGTTAGGCATGCCTGAGTTAAAGGTTCATTTCCGCATTACCCTATTTCAACAATTCTTATTTTATTTCAATTATGTGCGTTGACTTTATAATATTTAAAATACCTATAATTAGGTTCGGAGTTTTCACTCCCATTTATGAATTTGATTCCCAATTATGGTAGGAGAGAGAGAAAAATGAACTCGAACTTCCTTCCGTCAACCCACATAACATCTATTATATTTCAATATATGCCGATTTTTTATTATAAAAAAAATTCAGAAATTATGCGTTGTGACCTTTCAACAAGAACATTCCACCTTTTTATTTTCCAAACAGTTTCTCACGACGAACAATTTGACATTTGGGAAGCATTCATTTATACCCCCGAGTGTCCTTGGTGAGAAGAAAGACTTCATGGCTCATTTACAATTTATGCTTATTGTATATTTATAGATATTATAATGTAAACAACCACTCAGAGGCACAATCCCAGAAAAAACAATTGCTTCATCTTGTATTCTTAATTCCTCTGTCATTTTTTTAATTACAGAGTAGGAGTACTATTGATTAATTCATTAGGACATGGAGCACCGAATGGGTTATTAAATATTCTTTGAATTAAAAAAAAATATTTTAGAAAGTTTTTTAAGATGAGGTCCATTTTTATTTTAAAAACTATTTTAAATAAATTATTCAAAGAGATTTGCATTTAATATATAATAATATAAAATATAGGTTGAAGATTGCTTTAAAAAATTTCATCACATGAATAGTTTGGTATTTTGAGAAATACTATTTCATACATGCACGATTAGATTAGATCGTATTAGAATAAATTTTTTACTTTCTCTTACCTATATATGTTAATATATAGAGAGAAAATATTGGATTCATGTCAAAAATTCGATGTCGAGATTTTGAAGGATATACACGTTTTGAGGTACCCTGAATCCAAAAAAGTTGTGTGCTGTGCGACCAGTCACACCACCTTTGAGAATATCAATTGAATGTGTTTTATTTTTAAGTTTTTTTGGGCCTCTGATATATCGCCAATATATATTATATATAGATTGCGACCCGCCGAGACATTTTGAAAAAAAAAAAAAACTATGAGTCTAATAAATCTCTATTTAATCAGATTTTTTTACTTTCTCTTACCTCTATATATATGTTAATATATATAGAGAGAGAAAGTATTGGATTCATGTCAAAAATTCGATGTCGAGATTTTGATGGATATACACGTTTTGAGGTCCCCTGAATCCAAAAAAGTGGTTTTCGCGACATGGTCTGTCTCTGTGTGTGTGTGTCTGTCTGTCTGTGAACAAAATATCTCAAGAACGAAAAGAGCTAGGAGGTTGAAATTTTATATTTAAGTTAGGCACCCCCATGGGACGTGACACGAAGCTTTTGAACAAAATCGGCAAAAAAGTACTAGTACTTTACTGATGCACTTTTTCAGTTTTTTTTCGATTTTCTCTAAATTTGCTCCAACGATTTTTTTTTAAATTCAAAAATCAATTATTTTTTAGATTTTCAATAAAACAAAAAATAAATATTTTGCCATACTTATAAATTTTACATCTTGAAAATCGAATGAACCGTACTGTCGGAAACTAAATACACGCCGACACAAAAAATCTGGTGTGACAAGCACAGTACACAACTTTCGATTACCGAAGGTAAGAGAAAGTTGTGTGCTGTGCGCCAGTCACACCAGATTTTTTTTCTTTATTCTCGGCCTTCTTGCGTTATAAACAGATTTTAAGAATACATAAATAATAATACGAACAATCGTATTTTATTAGTTTTTTGAATAGTACTGTACAAACTTACGGTCCCCAACTTACTTAGTATAAAATAGATCATGAGGACCGCAATATGGCCTATTTTGACATGCCTGCCTTTATACTAATACCAAGTGACTCCTGGCCCAGGGGATTCCCTTTCGGCGGGCCCTGCGTTCAATGGCAAAAATAAAAAAATATTTATGGAACAATAAATAAGAATTTTTGGGATTCTACTTTAATACATCTTTATAAAAATATTTCATAGATACACTTTGTTGATTATAGGCCTAAGTATTAATTATTTCAATTAAAATAAAAAAATACTTTTAGATAATGAATTTATTGTCTATAGCCGATGTACTTAAAAAATTCATCAAATGAAGGAGAGAGGGAGAGATAATTACTTATATAAAAAGGATTAGATAATAAATTTTTACTTAAATGATCTAATTAAGTTAAATAAGCACGACATCAAAATCCTAATCTCTGTTCAATTCCCTTATATAACCGTCTCAAGGCTTTTGTTCTTTGAAAAAAATTTTCCCACTTGCTTTGTTTTGTTGTGATGTCAGATAAATCGTGAAAGATATTGTCTTTTTATTTAATGGTCGTTGACAATGGTGGCAAGTGAAAATTTCACGTTTGAGATGCTGTAGCATTTTATATTCAAGTCTTGTTATTTTCCAGAGAATTTCGGCCAGAAGAAAAGGCGATTATTACGAGCACTAATTTTTAAATAAATTAGTCCAAATATAATAAGAGATAAAATTGTGATATCCATTACAAATTCAGAACAACGAAAATGTGAGCGGCATGAAATGATTTTTTTTAGTCTTTTCAAAACTTTAAACGACTCTTATTATTAAATTATTCAATACAATATATAGCTATGGAGCCAACATATTTATATCATTTGGTATCCAACTGATTGATTTAAATAAATTCATCGGACTGTCTAAAAAACTGGAGAAAATGGAAAATTAATTATTTTAAACTCTCCTATCCCTACCATATAGGCCTAAAGAAAAATCTATTAATGATCCTCCTTCCCTAGGGGCCGAAAAGTTAGAGATTTTGACAAATGGAAATAGTGATAATCTTAAAGCCACAAGGTGCGGGATCGGATCCTAGGTAGTACGATTAGGCTAATATTTATTTAAATCGTTTGGTTTGGAATTGAAATGGTATAAATAAATGTGCCTGGGCCCCAATATACAGTATATCGTAATTAGAATAATTAGAGTATTGTTAAAGTTTATATCGCCTAAGATCGGTTGCGAATATCCAAGAAAGATTCGAGAGCAATTCACTGCACGTCTATACATATCCAATCCACAAGAAGTAGGCCTATATAGTTTATCGATCTCCACACCCTGAATAAGGGAGGGAGTAGAGGCCAAATTTAAAAAAAAATTAATATGGCCTAAGATGTCGAAGACTTGGAAAAAATCTGGTGTGACTGATCTCATAACACACAACCCTTACCTTCGGTAATCGAAAGTTGTGCTTGTCACACCAGATTTTTTTGTGTCGAGATATATTTAGTTTCCGCCAATATATTAGAATTCAATTAATATAATAAAATCTATAAACGTGGGAAAATATTTATATTTTTTACTGCGTCAACCATTTATCCCTATCTTTCCTATGAAGTTCTAGAGTAAAGTGTGCTTCAAAAGATTTCAAGGGGCAAAAAGAGAATATACATTTGAAAGATCATCTAAAAAATAATTGATTTATGAATTTTAAACAAAATCGTTGGAGCGAATTTTTGAGAAAAAGTACAACAGTAAAGTACTAGTGCTCTTTGGCCGATTTTGTTCAAAAGCTTAGTGTCACGTCCCAGGGGGTACCTAACTTAAATATAAAATTTCAACTTCCTAGCTCTTTTCGTTGTTGAGATATTTT
>JAKCPI010014681.1:0-12920 GCA_023213315.1 Euborellia annulipes | reverse complement strand
AAAAAAAATAAATAAGAATTGATTAATTGCCGGAATGCATGATGAGTAATGAGGATCCCCGAAAGGCAGCCAATAGCAATAAAGAAAAATATATTTATCTCTAGCTTTATTTCATACGTTTGTCGACGTTTCAGCCGATATTCCGACCTTCATCAGGACAAAGTGCTGTTTACCTCGAGCTCATAGAGGCTCTTGGCGACTCCTGACGTTGAGTTGAACCAGAAGTCATGACATCCGACGAATACTCGCACAAACGCATTGTCAGGGAGTTGCCAAGAGCATCTATGAGCTCGGGGCAAACAGCACTCTACATCCTGATGAGGGCCGGAATATCGGCCGAAACGTCGACAAACGTATGAAATAAAGCTAAAGATAAATATATTTTTCTTTATTGCTTTTGGCTGCCTTGAATATACTCACTATTCAAAATAAGAATTGTAAAAATTTTAAAAGTTACTCACCAAAAAAAGGATTTCTTGGTTTAAAACCGGCCAACAGTGAAACCAAAACTGACGAGAGTGACTTTCTCAGACAGACTTCCTGAACGAAGCACAAGTTAGCCAGGTATGCATGGGTTCAGAACCTGTAACAACAAAAATAAAGCCATATAGAATAGTATTCCTAGCTGTGTGAAGAAATATGTGTGTAAAAATAATTCTTTATCTGAACGAATAAAGAGAAAAATTTTAATTTATTTTTCTCTAAAAATACCTCCAAGAACAAAATAAGATATACATTTTAAAGAGTAAAGAAGGTATGAAAAGAAGAAATTAATGGCTGAGTGATAATTAACAGGAACAGGTAGATGAAGGTAGTCAGCAAAGAACAAAAAGTTTATTTAAATATTGTCGACGTTTCGGGAACGCATCGCTCCCATCTTCAGGACGATAAATTGTTAATGTTGTTTAGATACATGTAAATTATTATAGAAATTTGCATATAACATTAAATGTATGTTTAATTGTCTATGAGAATTGTAGTAGGTGCTTGGGCTTAATTTATTGTTGAATGGGCCCGAAACATCAGCACTTACCAGGATTAAAAGACTGAACAATTTATCGTCTGGAAGACGGGAGCGATGCGTTTCCGAAACGTCGACGATATTTAAATAAAGTTTTTGTTCTTTGCTGGCTGCCTTCATCTACCTGTTTCTGTTAGTAAAGAAGGTATGTTTTATTTGCTGAATGAAGATTTGAAGATATTTTTTTGAAAAAAAAAGACAAATTACTTCCTCTAAATATCTACCCTAATCGTGTTACAATTTAGCAGTCCTATCTATATAGGTAGGAGAGGGAGTACATAGGACTAGTAAATTGAAAGAATCAGGAATATTAATTTTTCTCTTGGTTAATACATATAGAGAGAAAGTATTGGATTCATGTCAAAAATTCGATGTCGAAATTTTGATAGAAATATGTTTTGAGTCCTAAGAAGTGCGTCCCGCAAAATGTCTGTGACCAAAATATTTCAAGAACGAAAAGAGTTAGGAGGTTGGCAAGCTCAGAAAATTCAATTTCCGAAGGTGAGAAAGTTGCGTGTGGTGTGACAGTTACACCATATTTTTTTATTTTTTTAAAATTTTGTTTAAAGCCTTTTTCGGTATCTAAGACCATTTATACCCCATCCCTAATTATTTCAAATGATTAGTAGTTAATCCAATGAAATAAATCTTTGGGATAAATCTTGGGACGGAAAGCGAACCTAGCCCCCCCCCCCCTTAGGTCCTTAGGCATGAGAAGCTTATGTCTTCTCTCTGAGCCACGGCTGACGGGTTTTTTATTTTGAATAGCTTTTAAAAAGTAATTTTTTTTATTGTAACCCTTTTAAAGAAAAAAATTAAATTACAAAATTCCTAACAAGTAAATGTTCATCGTCAAATCACGGAATACTTTTTAATTCAAAATGTCACGATAGATCTATTGCAATAGATTCCTTATAGGCTAATTTCATTATAATCTTAATTTCATCCTTCTCTATATAAAGAGCAATAATTTCGAAACTTTGACTTATCTTATTAGAAAGGAAATAAGTAGTGGAATTTAAATAACGTAAAAAAATTTTCATTTTCTAGTTAGTGTATTATTCAGAACGAAAGAGGGCGTTTTTAAATTATATTAAATTGCCCACGCCTTCTCTAGTAATTATAAGAAATGCCTACATACCCAAGGGGGGATCCGTGGGAGTTTTTTTTTTTTTTTTTGGGGGGGGGGATAATCTAATGTGACTGGTCGCACAGCACAAAACTTTCTCTTACTTTCGGTAATTTAAAGTTGCATTCTGTACTTGTTTACCAGATTTTTTGTGTCAAAATAGATTTGAACACACATCCCAGACTCAGGACCAACTATTTTTTTAGAATCAGGGACTCTCAAAACGAGTAGTCATTTGTAAATAAACAAAACCAATGACAATGGCTTTTTTCTTGTTTTATACAAAAAAAAGTGCTCAGAGTAATAATGTTGTGATTAAAGTAAAGTGGTAGATCTTCTTTTTCCCTACAAGATGGTGGTCTTATCTCAATTTCGATCATAATGGCGCTCGGTTCCTTTATGCATAACATTGTCCAAATACAAATCAAATTTTTAAGTATTAATTTTTAAAATTTTATATTAAAAATAAAATTTTATTTCCAAAAAAAATATTTTTTCCAAATCTCGGGGAGGTAATTACTCCCTTTACTCTCAATGTATCCGCCCTTGTTCATACCTCCTGTATAATTTTATTTTTGATGTATATTATGACGAACAATTTGACATTTGGGAATTCATTCATTTATACCCCGAGTGTCCGTGGTGGGAGGAACAGGCAAACAGGGCTGCTTCGAGCAGGGTTGGAGTATCGGCGTGAAAATATGCACGAATATGAAGTGGGTCGCAATCAAAATGTATACAAATTAAAAAAATCTCATGTGATATCCGCACATCACACAACTTTATTTTTGAGTGCTGCCATTTTTCGCGTTATAATATTTTCTCGAAATCGGCTCTAATGATTTTGTTTAAAATTCATAAGACAAATATTTTTTAGACAATGTACTTATCTCTCTGAGCCGTGGGTTAGGCATGCCTGAGTTAAAGGTTCATTTCCGCATTACCCTATTTCAACAATTCTTATTTTATTTCAATTATGTGCGTTGACTTTATAATATTTAAAATACCTATAATTAGGTTCGGAGTTTTCACTCCCATTTATGAATTTGATTCCCAATTATGGTAGGAGAGAGAGAAAAATGAACTCGAACTTCCTTCCGTCAACCCACATAACATCTATTATATTTCAATATATGCCGATTTTTTATTATAAAAAAAATTCAGAAATTATGCGTTGTGACCTTTCAACAAGAACATTCCACCTTTTTATTTTCCAAACAGTTTCTCACGACGAACAATTTGACATTTGGGAAGCATTCATTTATACCCCCGAGTGTCCTTGGTGAGAAGAAAGACTTCATGGCTCATTTACAATTTATGCTTATTGTATATTTTATAGATATTATAATGTAAACAACCACTCAGAGGCACAATCCCAGAAAAAACAATTGCTTCATCTTGTATTCTTAATTCCTCTGTCATTTTTTTAATTACAGAGTAGGAGTACTATTGATTAATTCATTAGGACATTGAGCACCGAATGGGTTATTAAATATTCTTTGAATTAAAAAAAAATATTTTAGAAAGTTTTTTAAGATGAGGTCCATTTTTATTTTAAAAACTATTTTAAATAAATTATTCAAAGAGATTTGCATTTAATATATAATAATATAAAATATAGGTTGAAGATTGCTTTAAAAAATTTCATCACATGAATAGTTTGGTATTTTGAGAAATACTATTTCATACATGCACGATTAGATTAGATCGTATTAGAATAAATTTTTTACTTTCTCTTACCTATATATGTTAATATATAGAGAGAAAGTATTGGATTAATGTCAAAAATTCGATATAGAGGATTTGACAGATATACACTTTTTGAGGTCCCCTGCATCTAAAAAAGTGGTTTCGCAACATGGTCTGTCTGTGCGTGTGTCTGTGTTCAATTTTTAAGCATGAAGGAATTGAGCTAGGAGGTTGAAATTTGATATTTAAGTTAGGCACCCCCATGGGACGTGACACGAAGCTTTTGAACAAAATAGACCAAAGAGTACTAGTACTTTACTGATGCACTTTTTCAGTTTTTTTCGATTTTCTCTAAATTCTCTCCAACCAAAATTCAAAAATCAATTATTTTTTAGATGCTCTATAAAATGTATATTCTCATTTTGCCATTGAAATCTTCTAAAGACCACTTTACTCTTGTACTCCATAGAAAAGATAGAAGAAATGGTTGGTGAAAAAAATATAAATATTTTCTATATTTATAAATTTTACATCTTGAAAATCGAATGTATGTACCGAACTGTCGGAAACTACATGTCGACACAAAAAATCTGGTGTGACAAACACAGAACCTAACTTTTGATTACCGAAGCTAAGAGAAAGTTCTGTGCTGTGCGACCAGTCACACCACTTTTGAGAATATCAATTGAATGTGTTTTATTTTTAAGTTTTTTTTGGGCCTCCGATATATCGCCAATATATATAGATTGCGACCCGCAGAGACATTTTGAAAAAAAAAAAAAAAACTATGAGTCTAATAAATCTCTATTTAATCAGATTTTTTTTCTCTTTATTCTCGGCCTTCTGGCGTTATAATCAGATTTAAACATAATTTAATAAAACGAACAATCGTATTTTATTAGTTTTTTGAATAGTACAAACATAGGGCCCCCAACTAAGTATATAAAAAATAGATAATGTGGTCCGCAATATCATATGGCCTATTTTGGCCTGCTCTTTACTAATACCAAGAGACTCCTGGCTCAGGGGATTCCCTTTCGGCAGGCCCTGCGTTCAATGGCAAAAATAAAAAAATATTTATGGAACAATAAATTCTACTTTAATACATCTTTATAAAAATATTTCATAGATACACTTTCTTGATTATAGGCCTAAGTATTAATTATTTCAATTAAAATAAAAAAATACTTTTGGATAATGAATTTATTGTCTATAGCCGATGTACTTAAAAAATTCATCAAATGAAGGAGAGAGGGAGAGATAATTACTTATATAAAAAGGATTAGATAATAAATTTTTACTTAAATGATCTAATTAAGTTAAATAAGCACGACATCAAAATCCTAATCTCTGTTCAATTCCCTTATATAACCGTCTCAAGGCTTTTGTTCTTTGAAATAAATTTTCCCACTTGCTTTGTTTTGTTGTGATGTCAGATAAATCGTGAAAGATATTGTCTTTTTATTTAATGGTCGTTGACAATGGTGGCAAGTGAAAATTTCACGTTTGAGATGCTGTAGCATTTTATATTCAAGTCTTGTTATTTTCCAGAGAATTTCGGCCAGAAGAAAAGGCGATTATTACGAGCACTAATTTTTAAATAAATTAGTCCAAATATAATAAGAGATAAAATTGTGATATCCATTACAAATTCAGAACAACGAAAATGTGAGCGGCATGAAATGATTTTTTTTAGTCTTTTCAAAACTTTAAACGACTCTTATTATTAAATTATTCAATACAATATATAGCTATGGAGCCAACATATTTATATCATTTGGTATCCAACTGATTGATTTAAATAAATTCATCGGACTGTCTAAAAAACTGGAGAAAATGGAAAATTAATTATTTTAAACTCTCCTATCCCTACCATATAGGCCTATATAATAAAATTGATGTGCTCAACACAAAACCAACACAAATTATAAAAAATATTTTATTCTTGAAATTGAATTTTTTTATACAGTCCGAATAACCAAATTCCCATATTTTTCTATTAATTGTTTTAGATCGAATCATACATAGACTACTTAGTATCCCAAGTCATGGATCAAAAAAATAAAAAAAGAAAAATCTATTAATGATCCTCCTTCCCTAGGGGCCGAAAAGTTAGAGATTTTGACAAATGGAAATAGTGATAATCTTAAAGCCACAAGGTGCGGGATCGGATCCTAGGTAGTACGATTAGGCTAATATTTATTTAAATCGTTTGGTTTGGAATTGAAATGGTATAAATAAATGTGCCTGGGCCCCAATATACAGTATATCGTAATTAGAATAATTAGAGTATTGTTAAAGTTTATATCGCCTAAGATCGGTTGCAAATATCCAAGAAAGATTCGAGAGCAATTCACTGCACGTCTATACATATCCAATCCACAAGAAGTAGGCCTATATAGTTTATCGATCTCCACACCCTGAATAAGGGAGGGAGTGGAGGCCAAAAAAAATTTAAAAAAAATTAATATGGCCTAAGATGTCGAAGACTTGGAAAAAAAAATCTGGTGTGACTGATCTCATAACACACAACCCTTACCTTCGGTAATCGAAAGTTGTGCTTGTCACACCAGATTTTTTTTGTGTCGAGATATATTTAGTTTCCGCCAATATATTAGAATTCAATTAATATAATAAAATCTATAAACGTGGGAAAATATTTATATTTTTTACTGCGCCAACCATTTATCCTATCTTTCCTATGAAGTTCTAGAGTAAAGTGTGCTTCAAAAGATTTCAAGGGGCAAAAAGAGAATATACATTTGAAAGATCATCTAAAAAATAATTGATTTATGAATTTTAAACAAAATCGTTGAAGCGAATTTTGAGAAAAAGTACAACAGTAAAGTACTAGTGCTCTTTGGCCGATTTTGTTCAAAAGCTTAGTGTCACGTCCCAGGGGGTACCTAACTTAAATATAAAATTTCAACTTCCTAGCTCTTTTCGTTCTTGAGATATTTTGTTCACAGACAGGCAAACCATGTCCTGAAAACCAAAATTCAAGGGACCTCAAAACGTGAAGATCCATCAAAATCTCGACATCCAATTTTTGACATGAATCCAATACTTTCTCTCTCTCTCTATATATATATATATATATATTACATATATACATAGGTAAGAGAAAGTAAAAATCGATTAATGAATTGGTTTGCCTATCCTAAAAGAACTGGAGAAAATTAAGTTATTAAATTAATTAAATTAAAAAATGATGCTTTATTTTAATTTAGATTGCTTAATTTTTCTATTGTCTAACACGTTCGATTGGTCGTTGACCATTTCGTAGACAAGGCCGGTGAAATTTGATTGAGAATTGTGAAATGACACACTGAACTCGTTGGCCGTTGTCTCTCTATTTATTATTCATTCACAGATGAGTATTCATAATGCATAGATTTTTTCCATCGTCCAAACAGAAGAGTGCCAACCAGATATATGAGGTCGAAATTGAAACTACCATGGTTAAATTTATATCGAAAGATAAAAGACGATGAAGTGAATTTCACCTGATCATCTCTCTCTTAGTTAAAGCTATAAATCCATGATTCTTAACCTTGGATTATACACGACATACTTTCGATTTTTTTTTATAAATTTTTTATGGCACACTTTATATAGAAAAAAAATTAAATTTTTAATAAATCATTACAGAACAAATTAGTTAGGCTATTGATTGAACTTTTTGTCTTTTGATGAATATTGACACGGACCCTTGCTGTGAAAAATTTGCCTTCTATTCACCACCAGGAATGAAAAAAATACCGCTTTCCAGGCGGAAAAAATTTCGCTTTGTTAAAAAAAAGATAAAATGATTTTTACGACAGGAAAAAAGGTATAATCGATTATTTTTTCGCATAATCGAACACCCCTATTCACCACCTGACTCGCCAACAAAACGTGTATTTCCAAAAATATCTCTACAGCAAATTTTTGACTTGAATCCAATACTTTCTCTATATACCCTGTATATCAGTGGTTTCCAAACTTTATGTTACCACCCCTCCCTTAAAAATAATTAATCTTATTACGCCTGCCCCCCCCCCCCCCATTTTATAAAATAATACAAAAACAAAAATTTTTAATGCTAAAAAATATAAATTTATATAAAAATATTTTTTTTATTTATTCTTATTTATATTAAAACTAGCATTCATTTGGAAAATTGGTCCTGGACGCCAATATTGGCGCCTCCCCTTAGACTAGTCTGCGCCTCACAGTTTGGAAAACGCTGGTATAAGGGTATTTTATGGTTGGTGGAATTTATATCAGGAATGAAAGAAGCAAACGCAATCAGAATTTTTTCTTTAAAAATATATTTTAACAGCTTACGTTTCGGCTTTGGTCAAAGCCATCCTCGGAGCTGTTAGTGGTCATCCGAGGATGGCTTTGACCAAGGCCGAAACGTAAGCTGTTAAAATATATTTAAAAAAAAAAAAAAAATTCTGGCTTCGTTTTTTCGAACTTTCATTCCTGAAGAAAAATATTTTTCTCAAATCTTATTTTCACGCCCTAGGGGGGTGCCTAACTTAAATATAAAATTTCAACCTCCTAGCTCAATTCCTTCATGCTTTAAAATGAACCCAAACAGACACACTGACAGACCATGTCGCGAAAACCATTTTTTTGGATTCAGGGGACCTCAAAACGTGTATATCCATCAAAGTCTCGATATCGAATTTTTGACATGAATCCAATACTTTCTCTATATATATATGTATATTATTGAATAACTTATACATATAGGTAAGAGAAAGTAAAAATTCAAATCCTAGTTGAAATTAGTTCTATATACAATGCGGTAACTCACCCCAGTAAAATTCTAAGTGAACTAATCATTTCTTACTTTTCTACCTAATGAAAAAAATCCCTACAAAATTCTGCAAGGGATTCGATGGGTTGCTAAGTTACCCAGTGTTATTATTATCTCTTTATGAGAGTTTCGAAATCTTCAAAAATTAATTCCGCCCTAGTAATAAGAAATTTTAGAATGACATTAAAATGTTTCTATCCTACTGGGCCATATACTATTTGATAAAAATAGAATATAAATTTTAACTCAAACGAAATGCACTTATTTTTTAGTAAAAGTATTAAAAAACATTAATATCTTGATGCATTATAGGGGATGGGGCATTAACCCCCCTGGTTAATGCCTTCATACCTCCCCCCCCTTTAAGGAAATGCAAGCCTTCACCGCGAAATTACTCTCAAAATAATTTGAACACATTTATAAATAATTATTTTGGAGGGAATAAAAAAAAAAAAAAAATTATTATTTTTATTTTTATTTTATTTTGAATTTATTTTATTTTAATTTTCAACCCTTAATCCACCCCTGTGTAAAAGTATATTAAGGAAATTTGATTAACAAAAATATAGGCCATATAGAAAGAATATATTGGTAAATAATGGTGACTTAAGAAAAGATAAAAAAAATGCCCTCAGGGTTGGTGTAGTTGGTAGCGTGTCTACCCTCTATACCGAACGTCGAGGGTTCGGATCCCTGGCAGTCCGAAATGGATACTAAATAGCTTAAATAGAAATGCCTGGACCCCCAATATGTATATTATTAATTAATAACGGTTATCGTATAAAGTCTTATATGGCCTGAGTTGCCGAAAAGACTGGGTGAATGTGTGTGTGAATGTTGAGTGTGAATGAGAAAAAAAGTGTGTGTTTAAAAAAAAAAAGATAAAAAATAAAAAACTAATTTTTTTTTCAATGACAACTACACTCCCCCTTCCCCTTTCAACAGCTTATATCCCCCCCCTCTACCCTTAGTGAAATACAAAATAAATTTATTTAATTTCATATTCAAAAGAATCGTTTTTCTCAGTCAAATTATTTGTTTCTATCATTTTTTTTTTCAACGATAAAATGCATAATAATTACCTTTAATAAGACTCTCAAGAGGGTGTGTTGGCTGACGAAGTGGTCAGGGTGGGTTACACTAAATTAATTATTCACTTTAAATCACTTAAAACACAACTTAGAATGAGAGAAGGTGGGCGCCTGCCGCACGGCAACGCTCTCGACTGAACGAGAATCTCGACTCTCTCTCTGTTTGTATAGGAATAAATAGATGAACATAACAATTCCCTTTTTATTAAAAGTAAAAAAATACCTTTTGCTCTTATCTAACTATATTTAGAGCTGGAAAAGAATGTCAACAAGTGATTTGGAATATTCCAATGCCTTTCTTAAATAATAAACAAAAAAATAAAAAAAAAAAAGATTTTTTTCATTTTTTCAATCCATTATCCAATTTTTTTTTTTTTATTTATTTTAAAAACACACACTTTTTTTCCCATTCGCACTCACATTTATTTATTTCTCATTTTTATTTCTCATTGCAATATTTATTTCACCCTTCATTTAATATTTATTTTTCATCTCATTATTTATTTCACCCTTCATTTAATTTATTATTTTATCATCTCATAATTTATTTCACCCTTCATTTAATTAATTAATTTATTTCTCATCGCAATATTTATTTCACCCTTCATTTAATTAATTAGGCTAATTTATTTATTTTTCATCTCAAATTCACCCTTCATTTAATTTATTTATTTATTTATTTATTTCTCATTGCAATATTTATTTCACCCTTCATTTAATTTTTAGGCTAATTTATTTATTTTTCATCTCATTATTTATTTTATTTAATATTTATTATAATATAATTATATATAATTTTATAATTATATTTATTTATAATATATTTATTTATTTAATAATCAACCCTTCATCCCCCTAATCAAAATAATAATCAATGCTATTTTTTGAATGTTTTCTATTTATTTGGCTTCGATTTAGCTAAAAAAAATTAAAAAAACATTTTTTTTTTAAATTTTTCAACCCCTAATCTAATTTTTTTTTTTTAACACTCACACTTTTTTTCCCATTCACACAGTCTTTACGGCAACTTAGGCCATATAAGACTTTTTACGATAAACGTTATTAAGAATATTTATATGTTGGGGTCCAGGCATTCTTATTTAAGCCATTTGAAATCCAATCTTAATAAATAAAATAATTAACAATGCTATCGCCTTCAGCAAGCTTCGCGTCTAGTCAGAAAAAAAATTAAAACCCTGAAAAACTTCCCTGGACCGCCTTTGGGAGTACTTATAATTTTCTAGAATGAGTCTTACTTTAGGCCAGTAGTTTTCAAACTTTATGTTACAACGCCTCCCTTAAAAATATTTAATCGTATGACGTCCCCCCCTCCATTAATAAAATAATAGAAAAACAAAAATTCTTAATACTTTATATAAAAATATTTTTTTATTTATTCATATTTATTATTTTAATTAAGGAAAACCTCCGTCCCAGAATCTCCTAAATTTTATTATTTTATTTATAAAACTAGCAATCATTTGGAAAATTGATCTTGGTGGCCAATATTCGAGGCTCCCCTTAGACTAGTCCGCGCCTCCCTAGGGAGGCGCGCCTCACAGTTTGGAAAACGCTGCTGTATATCAATATACTGTACTGTGTATAGGTAAGAGAAAGGAGACCTAGAATGACTTGGCTTCACTAGGTCAAAAGACATATGATCGAGCTTCGGAGAGTGAGTGAAGGATAAGAGTAAGATCCGCCGACCCCGCATCGCGGGAATAAAACGAGGAAAGAAGAAGAAGAAGATTATAGAATAGAGAAGTAAAAAAAATATATTCAAAAGGAAAATAAATCAAATAGTTATACTTATTTTGATAAAATAACGATATTTGTATATTTAAGATTTAGTACGAGGAGGGGGTTTCTTCAGTATAATGATAAGTTGATTAACTAAGGGTCAGTTAGTTAACTATCGATTAAGAAAACCAGCCCTAAGTTTCATAAAATTTAGATTATGAAATAATTTCGCCATGATTTTAATAAGAAAAAATCTGGTGTGACTGACGCACACCACACAACTTACTCTTACCTTCGGTAATCGAAAGTTGTGTTCTGTGCTTGTCACATCAGATTTTTTGTGTCGACATATATTTAGTTCCCGACAGTACGAACATTTGAATTCAGATGTAAAATTTATAAACGTGGGAAAATATTTATATTTTGTAATTTTAACGTAGTCCAGTAAATTAACAATCAAACACACATAAACGAGTAGATCTAATCTTGGACCGTTGAAGAGGGTGTTATATTCAAAGAAGACAAAAAAATTTTTAAAAAATTATCTTGATGTTCTGAAAATAAATAAAGATAATTTTTTTAAAATTGTTTTGTTTTGTTTGAATATAACACCCTCTTCAACGGTCCAAGATTAGATCTACTCGTTTATGTGTGTTTGATTTATATTTTGTTACTAAAGCAACCATTTCTCCTATCTTTTCTATGGAGCACAAGAGTAAAGTGGTCTTCAAAAGATTTCATTGACAAAATGAGAACAGAACATACATTTTAAAGAGAATCTAAAAAATAATTGATTTTTGAATTTAAAAAAAAAATCTTTGGAGCGAATTTAAAGAAAATCGAAAAAAAAAAACTGAAAAAGTGCATCAGTAAAGTACTAGTACTTTTTAATCGATTTTGTTTTCGAAGCTTCGTGTCACGTCCCATGGGGAGGCGTAACTTAAATATAAAATTTCAACCTCCCCAGCTCTTTTTGTTATTGAGATATTTTGTTCACAGACACACAGACAGACCATGTCGCGAAACCACTTTTTGGATTCAGGGGACCTCAAAACGTGAAGATCCATCAAAATCTCGACACATCGAATTTTTGACATGAATCCAATAACTTTCTCTCTATATATATATTACATATACATAGGTAAGAGAAAGTAAAAAAAGAAGCCGCCTCACGCGGGTCTGTGCTAAGTATTATATGCGAGGCTACCTTTTTTGAAAAAAGTATATAATGAGAGAATATTAAATATTTTGTACAGTGAGGGAAAATATTAACGGAAAGCTAATTTGGACCAAATAACTCTAGAAATAACAAAAATATAAAAGAAATATGAGATGAGATAACCTATAAGAAAGATATTATACCTTTGGGTCTTTAAAAGATTTATTAATATAATATTTATCCACCCCATAATTTTCACATTTAAATGCATTAATTCCCGG
>JAKCPI010014680.1:0-16040 GCA_023213315.1 Euborellia annulipes | reverse complement strand
CAATCAATATTATGTACATTAATATTTATAAATAAATTTTACCTCCTAAATGGCCACTGTAGTCGAAAACGGTTTAAAAAACCTACAGTCTTGTTAAAAAAAAAAATTACTGTTTTTTCGAACTTTTGTTTAGGTATACAAATTTATTTATCTCATTTTCATCCGCTTAATCAGGAGGTTTGGTGTGTGTGACAACAATTCCTTTAAATTTTGCATATTTATGTATACCAATTCTTGAGAGAATGTTTTATTTTTATTTCATACATACATGTTTATTCACGAATAAGGAGAGAGGGAAAATTTTTCTTTTAACTTTTTATAAAAAGAGTGGGCGTATTTGTTTTTAAGTAAATATTGAATATTTATCGTTTCAATTGCAAACCCTTCTCTTGAAACTCGTTTACTTTTTTTTTTTTTTTTTTTATTTTGATCACTAAGCTTTTTAAAAAATTGAGATTTTAAAATTTTCAGAAAGGATAACAAATTGTTGAATATGCAAAAAAGGAAAAGATCCTATAGGACAAAGAAGAAAGAAAAATTGTCAAAGTAAAAAAAAAATAAAAAATAAAAAAAAAAGGGAAAGAAAATTACACTAAAGTATGCAAACATATTTGATGTATATGATATTTCCCAGAATCGAGTAAGTATGTATAAGTCTTCTTCTTTTATACATTTGCAATTTTTATTTGATTCCGACATTAGATATTATGTTCATGTTATACGAGAACGGCGAAAAGATGGAAACGTAATAAAAGACAAGAAAGGAGAAAAAAAAACGAAAACGGTCCCAAAAATACGACCAAGCACGTTCTTTTTCTTTTGCTATCTTTCAATTAAATTTAAAATGTACATACTCAAAAAAACAACCCTTCCAGTTTTAAAGAGAGAGAGACAAAGTCTCTAAGCCGGATTTTCACCCGTTCAATATGGGGGAGAATTTAAATATGAAAATCAATTAGCGAACGAAAGGAAGATACAGGCTTAGTGGAAAAATCGCTTAGATGCTAATGAATTTCATCTCTATTTTATAAATTTAGAAAATCCATCTATAGTTTAATGGATTTATTTTATATAAATATATTATTATCATTCTTTTTATCCCTTCCCTTTAAAAAAAAATGTATTTTATAAAACTTAATTTAGAAAAATTTAAAGATAAGGTTGAAGTAATTTATAATAAAAAATGAATGACATTGCCGAGTTTTTCTTTTATCTGTTTGGGTTTTTCTCTTTTTTTTATAGGCTTTGAAATTAAATATAAAAAGTTCTCTGCAGAGGATTCTAAAAAATTTAGTTGCCTTTATTTTTTTTATAAGCTAAATCAAGTTAAAATTTTGAGTCATCTATTTTTCAATATATATATATTATATATATACATTATATATGGTTTATTTTATCCTTAAACGTAAAGAAAAAGTTAAATCCTAACCATACACATGTGATTATTTCATTGTTTTTATAAAAAAAACAATAGGATTGGAGCCACGAAAATTTCTCTTATTTAAAAAATTAAACATTGAAATAATCACATGTAGAAACGCATGGGTGACACGCTGTGTACATCATAATCCTTCACCAAAGAGCAAATTTTGGTTCTGCCACTGATTATTAAAGAAAATATTTTTAAATAAAAAAATTAATATGAAGTAGAAGAAATCCTGGGACAATTAATTAAGATAATAGAGAAAAAACAAATCAGCGACTGCTTTCCACATTAAAATTGGCAAATATTTCTGATTGCCTAAACGCAATCTATCCTCAGTTGCATCAAATTATAAAAATGTGGAGTGTTTTTCAAAATTATAAAAACGATATGAGAAGCCACCATTCCATAAACATTATGAGCAAGTGACTGAGAGAAAAAATTATATCTTTATATAGGCCTATATGATACAATTAGTTTAATTTCCCCACAGTGACCTGCGAGGCGCGGAGGAAATTGTTTTAAATGGCTGGTGGTTTAATGTCAACATTATTTTTAAATAAATAAATATTATATATATATAAAGATATAGTTGAGGACGATAAGGAGAATAAAACCAGCTTTAGTTTTTCTCTCTCACAACTTCAATTTATTTGCAAATATTTCGGCTCCTATACAGGGGCCATCCTCAGTGCATGTATGAATTTTTTGAGAGAGATTGTCAATTTAGTAAAAATATTCTCAAGAACAATTGAGCGCATGAGCCTCGTGTCTGGACGGTCTATGCCAGTATATCATACTATGTATATATACAGTATATATACTGATATAGTATGATATACTAGCATTAGACATGTCCAGACACGAGGCTCATGCGCTTACTTGACTAAATTGACAATCTCTCTCAAAAAATTCATACATGCACTGAGGATGGCCCCCTGTATAGGAGCCGAAATATTTGCAAATAAATTGAAGTTGTGAGAGAAAATTAAAGCTGGTTTTATTCTCCTTATCGTCCTCAACTGCAATTCCCAGCTACAAACAACTACTGTATATAAAGATATAATTTTTTCCCTCGGTGATTTGCTCATCAAATGTTATCCCCTCCCAGTGGCGTACCGAGGGGGGGCGAGGGGGCGGTCCTCCCCAGGCCCCGTCCGGGATAGGCCCCCATATATTTATAAAAAAAAAATTTAATGAAAATTTTCCCTTTGAAAGGCCCCGGGGCCCCCTCAGGGCTCAAGCTAAAAATGGGAAAATTTAGATAAAAAAAAAAGATAATTTAATAAAAATTTCTCTTTGAGAGGCCCCGGGGCCCTCTCAGGGCTCAAGTAAAAATGGGAAAATTTAGATAAAAAAAAGGAAAATTTAATAAAAATTTCTCTCTTGGAGGGGCCCCGGGGCCCTTGGGGCTCAAGTAAAAACAAAATTTAATGAAAATTTCCCTTTGAAAGGCCCCGGGGCCCTCAGGGCTCAAGTAAAAACAAAATTTAATGAAAATTTCTCTTTGAGGGGCCCCGGGGCCCTCAGGGCTCAAGTAAAAACAAAATTTAATGAAAATTTCTCTTTGAGAGGCCCCGGGGCCCTTAGGGCTCAAGTAAAAACAAAATTTAATGAAAATTTCTCTTTGAGAGGCCCCGGGGCCCTCAGGGCTCAAGTAAAAACAAAATTTAATGAAAATTTCTCTTTGAGGGGCCCCGGGGCCCTCAGGGCTCAAGTAAAAACAAAATTTAATGAAAATTTCTCTTTGAGGGGCCCCGGGGCCCTCAGGGCTCAAGTAAAAACAAAATTTAATGAAAATTTCTCTTTGAGAGGCCCCGGGGCCCTCAGGGCTCAAGTAAAAACAAAATTTAATGAAAATTTCTCTTTGAGGGGCCCCGGGGCCCTCAGGGCTCAAGTAAAAACAAAGTTTAATGAAAATTTCTCTTTGAGAGGCCCCGGGGCCCTCAGAGCTCAAGTAAAAACAAAATTTAATGAAAATTTCTCTTTGAGAGGCCCCGGGGCCCTCAGGGGCTCAAGTAAAAACAAAATTTAATGAAAATTTCTCTTTGAGAGGCCCCGGGGCCCTTGGGGCTCAAGTAAAAAACAAAATTTAATGAAAATTTCTCTTTGAGGGGCCCCGGGGCCCTCAGGGCTCAAGTAAAAACAAAATTTAATGAAAATTTCTCTTTGAGAGGCCCCGGGGCCCTCAGGGCTCAAGTAAAAACAAAATTTAATGAAAATTTCTCTTTGAGGGGCCCCGGGGCCCTTGGGGCTCAAGTAAAAACAAAATTTAATGAAAATTTCCCTTTGAAAGGCCCCGGGGCTCTCAGGGCTCAAGTAAAAACAAAATTTAATGAAAATTTCTCTTTGAGGGGCCCCGGGGCCCTCAGGGCTCAAGTAAAAACAAAATTTAATGAAAATTTCCCTTTGAAAGGCCCCGGGGCCCTCAGGGCTCAAGTAAAAACAAAATTTAATGAAAATTTCTCTTTGAGGGGCCCCGGGGCCCTCAGGGCTCAAGTAAAAACAAAATTTAATGAAAATTTCTCTTTGAGAGGCCCCGGGGCCCTCAGGGCTCAAGTAAAAACAAAATTTAATGAAAATTTCTCTTTGAGAGGCCCCGGGGCCCTTGGGGCTCAAGTAAAAACAAAATTTAATGAAAATTTCCCTTTGAAAGGCCCCGAGGCTCTTGGGGTTCAGGGATATACGGTATTTTAAAAATATTTTTGTGTATGGAGGAGAGGGATATTTAAAGATGACCACCCCCTCCAAGAAAAAAAAATTCAATATAAGGCCCCCTCTTCTAGTTCCGCCCCAGGCCCCCAACTTCCTCGGTACGCCTCTGTCCCCTCCAATGGGCGTAACTAGGGTACCATTGCCCCCCCCCCCCAGCGAGGATGGCTGGTCCCAATTCCCTAGTTACGTCCATATCCCCTTCGTTTATGCAATAGCTTAATGTAGAAAATAGCTGTATATAATTGAATAAAGGGATGAAGAGGAGCAGCCAGGTAGGAAGCCTCTATGAAATCAAACTCCTTTTGGCAAAACGTTTCGGCCAATTTTATTATGCCATCTTCAGTTGCATAGGAGTTTTTTTTAGCAAATAGAGTTGTTAATGGAATTTTGGAGTTTAGGCTTTCACAGTTGTTATTATTAGTAAAAGAATTTCGAGTTTAAATGTGGTTTATTTGTAAAAATAAAAAATGTAATTTTTACAAATAAACCACAGTTAAACCGAAAATCAAATTCTTTTACTAGAGTTGTTAATGGTCTGTTCATGAACCACTATTTTACAATAGACTATATATACAAATAACAATTTTAAATAATTAAATTGTTATTTGTATACATTGGCTAATGTATAAGTCTGGCTTATGAACACGCCCATTAACAACTCTATTTGCTAAAAAAAACTCATATGCAACTGAAGATGGTATAATAAAATTGGCCGAAACGTTCATAGAGGTTCCCTAACTGACTGGATTCCTCTTTATCCCTTTATTCTATTGAATGGCTTCTCATGTCATTTTATAATTTTGAAAAACACTTCCACAATTGTATAATTTGATGCACTGAAGTTGGATTGCATTAGGCATTCCGAAATATTTGCCAATTAATTATTTTATTGTGGAAGCAGTAGCTGGTTTGTTTGTTTTTTTTTTCATTATTTTAAAAATATTCATTTGCTATTATAAAGTGATTATTTAGTTATTTTTCTTTGAACCGATCATTCACAATCTCTTTTAATTCTTTGATTTACGTTTTGTTTCTTTTCTTTATTTTTTTTTTTGTAAACCACCAATCATTTTTTTCTCTATCTCTTTCTCTTCTTGAAAATAAATCTCATATAGCTTTCTTTTTCTCAACTAGAAACCCAGAACTGATATCGAATCTTTCCATTAATATTTGTATTTATTTGTTTTAAGAAATTGGCAAAATATTTTATTGATGGAACAATAAATTATTAAAAATAATAATTATCATTATTTATTGGTTCGACTATTTGTGACACAAGTTTTTTGTTGTGTGCAGTTCTTTTCTTTTGAGCAATTTCATAGGTCGAAGAAAGAAGAATTCTATTTATTAGATTTATTATTTTCAAAGAAAAAATGTAATACTATACTTGATTAAAATAATAATATTAGCAAAAATTACTCATCATTCAAACAGGGACGTCATTTCATTTTTTGCTTCCTGTGCCCATTAATTTATGTATAAACAATGTTTATTAAACATATACCTTTATATTTTTATCATAAATAAAATCGGCTCAAGAGTACTATTAATGTATGTCTACTTTTCAGTCATTTTTCGATTTTCTTAAAATTTGCTCTGAATTGGCCTTTGTAAATATTTCGACCCCAGTGATATGGAATTACTCATCATTCTTCAGTATAATTAACAGATTTTTTTGCAAATTGTTACTTTCTCCCATCCAATATGACAAAATAGCTGAGCATTCCATGAATGCAATTTTTATAATAATTCATATTGGATGGGAGAAAGTACCGATTTGCAAAACATCTGTTGATTGTACTGAAGATGATTCCATATCACTGGGGTCGAAATATTTACAAATAAAAGGATAATACGCAAAAGTATTAATTTTTTGGCCGACGGTTCTTATAATTAAATTGATCATCCTCACCATCTACAAACAATAAGCAAACTGCTACTTTTTATATTTTTATCTGATTTATTAGTCCAGTCGATATAGTTAATGAAATTTTTACAAGCTATTTGGGGGTACTCTTGGATGTCTATTCTAAGTCTTTGCCTCGAGGACCCTGTGCTAACTTACAGAATTCCCAATATAAGCAATTTTTCCACTTTCATTTTAAATATTAATGAATGCAATACTTTCTCTCTTTATATACTGTATATTTCATATATAGAGTAAGAGAAAGTAAAAATGATTTGAGTGAAATAGTTATTACCTAGAGTAAGAATTTGTGACTGCCAGTTGGAGCCTATGAAGATGATAAATTCTTTGCAGAGATTCGACACTGTGAAATAAAAGAAATATTTTAATAATCTTAATTAAATTATCTATGTTAAAAGATCATCATATATATCATCATTGCCTATTATAGATATCATATATATAAACTGTATTTATTTTTATTATTAATATAATATATACTTGTTTTCATTCTGGAAATCTCGTGGATTTATTTGACCTGCTTCACATCTATATATTCAAATATTAATTTTAAATTTAATTATAATAGGTGTGGCTAACCTAAAATGATGGAATGTCATCATAGTAATGAAATTTAATAAATATAAGCTATATAAGAACAAGGTGATTTTATAATTTCATTAAGAATTAAATAATTTTGAAATTATTTGTTTAAAAGAGAGGAGGGCATGAGTTTAAAAAATTGGAAAAAAAAACTAAAGATCAGTCTCTAAATTATTAAAATAAGATAATCAAAAAGCAAAACACTTGAAAAATGAAATTTTAATAATAATTAACTTACCGAAGCACTTTCAATCACTTGTTACGGAATTATTTGTAGGAAAAAATAGATTTTTAGTAGCAAAAAATGAAATGGCTGCACAACGCCATAAAATGATATACTCGTTGCCCTCGACCTCTTTGCAAAGAGTACAGAGAACGCGCATGTGCAGTAAGTAGAATCTGAAATTAAAAAAAGTTTCTTAATTTTTGTATTTTTTTTTAAATCTTTCTTGTTGAAATAAATTCGGACGACCCTTGGTCTGTGGCTTCTGGTACCAAAGGTCAAGGGTTCGCATCCCGTCTAATGTGACAAAAATTTATTTCAAATGGATTGGCTACCAATCCAATTGAAATACATTGAGATGTGGTCTAAATGGCCTTCGATGCCGAAAAAGACCTTAAATCAAATTTAAAAAAATAAAATAAAAAATAGGGACAAGGTCTAGATTAGGGTTTGGAAAAAACCGGAAAATTTTGAAAACCGGTTTTTCGCTTTTTTACAAAGCGGAAAACCGGTAAACCGGTTTTAAACCGGTTTTTTGTCAACATCTTAAACGATAACCGTTATTAATGAATATATCTATTGGAGGTCCAGGCATTCTTATTTTAGCTATTTGCTATGCAAATGGCTTAAATATAATCAAACTACCTGCGATCCGAACCCAAGAAAATTATTATTACTACTATTTCAATCCAGTTCCTGCTTGAGGATTTGTTTACATTCATAGAAATACAAAAAATAAATAAGCTTATATATATTTCTCCATACATTTTCTATGGGAAAAATCGTAACTTTAGGAATTAATAACTCAAAAAATTGTCCCCGGGCTTGGTGTAGTTGGTAGCGTGCCTACCTTATATGCCGAACGTCGCGGGTTCGGGCCCCAGGCAGTTCGATATATCTTATATGGCCTAAGTTGCCGAAAAGACTGTGAATGTAAATGAAAAAAAGTGTGAATGTTTTTTTTTTTTCAACTCAAAAAATTGTAGGAATTTCGAGAGACGAGTATTTTTCCTGGAATCTCCATGACGACCTCTATAAGACTGCAAAATTTCATCATTTCAACGGAAAGTTGGACAAACAGAGCAAGACAGACGGACGGATAGACAGACACTCCGCTATTATTATATATAGATTATTTAAGTAGTGGAAAATTCGGATCTAAGGCCATTTAGATCCCATCCGTATTTAATTCAAATGATTGTTAGGCAATTCAAATGAAATAAATTTTTCTCGCTTGGGACGGGAAGCGAACCCGAAACCCCAAGACATTAGAAGCTAATGTCTTCTATCTGAGCCATGGGTCACGGGCTAATTTATTATTTGAATACAAGTATTACTGAAGAAAAAATTTAAAAAGAAAAACCGAATTCGGTTTTTCGGGAAAAACTCGGTTTCTCGGTTTTTGAAATTTAGCCAAAAAACCGGTTTACCGGTTTCGGTTTCCACCGGTGTCCAAACCCTAGTCTAGATGGCCTCCGATTCCTAAAAAGACCTTAAAAGGAATAAAAAAAGGACTTTTGGCATCTGCGGTAAATTTAGATCACCGTCCCGTCATTACAATTACACAATTCAAATAAAATCAATGTTTGTGGCGGTAAGCGATTCTGACCACTAGCTCAAGAGGCGAGTACTCTATCTTTGTGCTATGTCCCAGGAGGAAAAAACCCAATTTGTGTTTTATAATCCCCACTTCTGAATTTACTTCAGATATATTCAGTGGCTGTCACTTGGGGTATATGATTGAAATTATTTTATAGACAGAAGCGAAACCAGCTGGGGGCGAAGGGGGCTCTAGCCCCCCCCCCCCAGGCGCATATGGCCTTTGGCACCTCTCAATACCGACATAGGCGCATAGGACAACTAAAATATAGCACAAGGTAGATAAATTCTTGGTTAAATAAAAGATGACAAATATAATTTTATAATGATAATAATATATATTGATAAGAGAAGTGGCTGTTCAGCGATTAAAATGATGAAGGGAGAGAGAATGTCAGCCAAGAAAGGAGCCTCTATCGAATAAAAATCTCCACTAAGAAGACGTTTCGGGTCACACATTTCGGTCTCACATTTGAGACTTGGCCGTGTTGACTGATGAGCATCTAACAACTTATATGCAAATTTTGTATTTTTATATAATTTTGTATATGATATCTTTATATATAACAACTCTATCTGCAACTCAATGGTGTACACCTTGAGATTGCCAATAATCTCTAAGGAACTGAAGATGGATTTATCTAATTAAACCCGAAACGTCTTCTTAGTGGAGATTTTTATTCGATAGAGGCTCCTTTCTTGGCTGACATCCTCTCTCCCTTCATCATTCTATATATATATATATTTTTCTGTATTACAGAGCTAACAAGTTTGCGCAAAAACAAGCCGAAACAAGGGATTTTGCGCAAACTTGTTAGCCTCTATACGCTCAGAAATAAAGAAAATATATATATATATATGAAAAATTATATTTGTCATCTTTTATTTAGCCAATAATTTATCTACCTTGTGCATGAGATTTTAATTGGAAGACTGGTTCGCACTAAAATATTCATATAGCCTAGCGACGGAGATTTTATCATATTCTTTCCATAGATTGTCTAAAAAAATGATAGTTTTCTTTTAAAATTATATTACAACTTGAAAAACGGCGGCCAGTTGAGCTTCGCTCCCCCCACTCAAACGCCGAGGCGCGCCGCTCTGATTATAGATGCCTTTTGCGTTTTCCCCAAATTTTTTGTAGATTTTTGTATATTAATACTTTTTTTGAAGGAGGTATATATATAGCTGAATGTTGATATTCAAGAAGGTAGAAAGAATGAGAAGGCAGTCAGTTATATTTCAATTTATTAACAAACCAGGGCCGACGTTTGGGTCACATATGGGACCAACTTCAGGGCCAGCTTAATGTCTGAAAAATATATTAATCCTCGCCAAGTTATATTGGGCCTAGATAAGTGTACGCAGCTCAATCATGAAAATGCCTAAAATTTTATTATATCATACCATGGACAGAGAGTGAATGATATTTAAATACTGTGATTTTCCTAGAAGAAGGGATATTTGTTCTTATTTTTAAAAAGTTTATTTCACATTCATTTTAGTTAGAAGGGAAAAATCCACTCTGTTTATTTATCCAATTATATATTGTTCCAATATATATATACCAATATATATTGTTCCAATATATTATTTCAATTTACTTTTTCAGTATTTTCTTCATCCAATTTACATTTGGACATCCTATTGGAACATCAATCTCAATCCTTAGATTTAATATAGCTATTTAATATTTTTATATTAAAGTGACTGGGCTATACAAGTAGATAAAAATACTCCTCTTTGTTGTCCTTTTAATTGACTTGAGTTTTAAAACATAATTACACAACTTGTTAGTATAGTTTCTTTCATTTTTTGTCAAAAATTTAATATTAGGTACATTCTTGCCCCTAAGCCGTAGCACAAAAGAAGAATTCTTACAACTTATGCAAAGCATTATATCTGGAGTGCTTCAAGGTTCTGAATTGTAACCACTCTTATTGGCTTAAATAAGAATGCCTTCACCCCAATATTATATATATATGCTCATAATAACGGTTAACGTAAAAAGTCTTATATGGCCTAAGTTCCCGAAAAGACTGTATATATGTGTGAATGTAGTGTGAATGTGAAAAAGTGTGAGTGCTATTTTAATTAATATAACGTAAAAATGGAGAGGGATAACTTAATAGAATTCCCATTAATGATAATAAATTGTTCAATCACATTAACACTTGTGTTTAACCTCTAGAATTTAATTATTATATCCCTTTAGAAATAGAGTTCTGAAAGATTGGTTTTAGCTACAAAAGCCTGTCTATCCGTCTAGCTGACAAGACAACCAACTACAACATCTGGTCTTGGCTTAGCTTCCTCTTAAGCTGACCTCTTTCACTTCTTGTCTTCTTTCCTTCCTTCCTTCCTAACGCCCTTTTAAGCCCATTTCGTTCTTGCTTTTTTTAACAACTTTTAAAATACTTAAAAACTCAATTGCCTTCTAAATTGTTGTTTAATAAACAGTATAGGGAATCTATTCTACTAGGCCTAAATGAAATTTCTTATGTATCG
The DNA here is from genome assembly GCA_023213315.1 of Euborellia annulipes. NCBI lineage: Eukaryota > Metazoa > Arthropoda > Insecta > Dermaptera > Anisolabididae > Euborellia > Euborellia annulipes. Next base: position 5,063 of record JAKCPI010014680.1, on the reverse strand, counting down.
TCTCTTAAAATACACAAGCAAAAGAAAATTTTAATTTAAAAATGGCAACATCACAGAATTTCTCCCCTCACTTTTTATATGAAAATTGTTGTATAATTAAAAGATATAAATGATCCTGATTTAACATAAAAATTATCGTAAAAGTGTTTCTTACTAACAAGAAGAATCCGTCCAGTTTGGGAATAGAATCCTTTCATAATCCTGAGTTAAATAAGTTTGTTGTAAAGAATTCAAGATAGTGTCGAAATCAATAATGATTATCAATAACATCAACATCATGTGGAATCTTTTAGAACTGAGAAAATGTTATGTTAATTAATAGTTTGCAAGATCGCCGAAAAACCTTCCTGCCCGGACCCAAGTGTCTAATAATATGAAGCGGGCTGATATAGGATGACAACGCGACGCCTCATTTGGATGAGGTAATGCAAAAATAATTAATTCAACTGCTGCTGAAGATTACTAGGTGATTTTGACATACCAGCTTGGTGGTGGCGGATTAGGCGTCGATGCAATAATTCATTCTCAAATATAAATTGAACAGCTTCTTGCAAAGAAGAGTTGATACACTTAAAAATCCTAAAATATCGAAATTGGCATGATTATTATCTATTTATAAGAGAGTGAGAACAAATAATCAAATTATTTAAAAAATGAGTTATATTAATAAAACGTTCAAGATAAAATTTAATACATCTCTTGAGATAGAAATGCTTGGTTTATTTTTTTCTAAGTTGTTATAAAGAAAGAAATCAACTTTTCTTATCGTTGTTTTCTTAAAATTTTATCCTCTATCTTAAAATATATATACGTATATATATATATTTTTTTTCTTTTAAAAACACTCACACTTTTTCCCATTCACACTCACATGCACACAGACTTTTCTGCAACTTAGGCCATTTAAGACCTTAAACGATACTCGTATTTATAATATATATTTATTTGGGGCCCAAATGGCTTAAATAAAATCCTGGGATTGCCTGGGATCCGTACCCTCGACCCTTCATATATGGTATACAAAGGCAGGCGCGCTACCAAATACACCAAACCCGAAGGCATATATATATACTGTATATGTTCTGGAAGGTTTCCGCGACTGGATTTATGCGAAGATAAGTTTTCCCGGGGTTGAGTCGCGTATGATGTTGAGATTTACTCGACGTTTCGGCTCTCCTTTTGGGCCATTTTCAAGAGTATGGGATTAGGGGGGATTGTGGCGTGGTTTGTTTACGGGGTCGCAGTCTGCTGGTCCCCAGGTCATCCACCAAATTGAGCCTGGGGGCCAGCAAGACTCGACCCCCTTACCCTATCCTATGGAAATGGAAAGGAGGGAAAACGTCGAGTAAATCTCAACATCTCCATGCGACCCCCCTTTATCTTCATAAATATATATATCCACGCTCTCAGTAGAAAAGTGCCTAACTCCACTTTTTTCGAAAATCATTTTTTTGTATTTTCTGTTGGAAAAATATCATTTTCCTTATGCCTTGAACTGGGTAAGAGCGTGATTCAAAATTTTCAGTTCGAAAAGTTGCCGCACGAAAAGTGTTTAACAGTGGCTCTAACAATGACAATGAAATGTTTTTTGGCTTTCCTGAAAAATAAACAAAAATGGAGTTAGGCACTTTACTAATTAGAACGTCGATATAATATATTATGGTAGTCCACAATAATTTTTTTTCTCCTATTTCATTTCTCTTTTTCTTCTGTTTTTATTTCTTAGGGAGACTTTCTTCGAAAACTCAATATTGTTAGTCGTTCTATGTTAATATGTGTTTGTGAATGAGCGTATAATACTTTCGAGGCCTCTCTTTCTTTGTTCCCTTACTTTTTTTTTGTATGCCTTTCAACTAACATACTTTATTGCTATTAATTTTAAACAAATAGTCTCTCTAAATATACTGTAACAGAACTTTGTTAGATTATTTACTTTTTTTTTTTTCTTGGATGTTGTTCTTGTAACTTTTCTTTATTAAATGTATAAATTAAAGAATTGATTAAGAAAGTCTTAATTATTTCTAGGAATTAATTAAAAATATAATTTATAAAATCTTTTTAATTGGAAATTTTACTTTCCCTTGCTTATAGACCTATAAGTACTACTTTTGTAATATCTATAGATGAGCCTATATATGGGCAATATTTTTACTTTTCGACCATTTTTGTGGAGAAGGGTCGTGGATTTTCCCCAAATTTTAGTATGTTATAATACCTTAAAAAGTAAAATTATGCCCTCAAAGGTCTCCTGGTACAGAGAAAATGCCCCAAAAGAGTCATTTTTGTCCTATATTCAAAGGCCGATCGATATCTCAGAGACCAATCCATCGCTTTTGATTCAACAAGCGTCATCTTTTTGTAATATCTTCTAGTTCTTCTAGTTTTCAAAACTCCAAGTATTAAGGCCCCGATTAAGTGCGAAGAAAAAGAGAATAGAAAACAATAGTCGAAGAACATAAAAGATCCAGTCAAAAAAGGAATGGTAAACACCGCACTATCGCAACACTCGACTAACACTTTACATGAATTCGACTTTGGCAACGTGAAAATTCTTATAAGGGAAGAAAATAGGCAGAAGAGAGAATTTTTGGAAAACTTCTTTATATATAATAAGGAAAGAGCCATTAAGGCCAAAGGCCTTTGGTCATTGGATTTATTAAATTAATAATATCTTTTGCCAATATGACCACTGGAGGATCCATGTTGACAATCGCTTGGCCATGAGACTAGTCCTATAGGCGATCGAAAGGTCGGCCCTGGGACATTAATAAATATAAATTGAAGCATTACTAGCTGATTGCTCATTGGAAAAATCCAGAAACCTTTAAATTACATATTATCAGCTATACACCTCAAATATTTTAATTGTTATTTAACATATAAATAAGACAAGATTGATAAATACGAATTTATAGTATAACAAGTGAAACAGGCCAAGAATTATCAATACCAGTTGCAGGAGGTTTACTTGTCATGGGGTTAGTTGCAGGTGGAAATGCATTTGGGAATAAATAAATAAATATAAAATTTATTATCAGGATTTCAAATAAAAATAACTAGCAACTAACTCCATGCCAAGTACACACTCTGCAACTGGTACGAATTCATATATATATGAATATATAAATTATGTATATACCTTTGTGCAAAAGATTTTGCCACCAATTTCTGTGGAAGATTTCAATAAATGAGATCGAAGCTTGATACACAAAGTTCAAGCCACAAACAAAGACTTTTCTTTTTACTGGATGCCTCACCTGTCCAATTGAAATTTCAATATAAAACGGATCGATGTCGAGATTTTGACTGTTCCAGAGTCTAAAAAAGAAATAATTATTATAGAGTAAATATATTAAATACAGTATAAATATATAGGGAGCCTAATGAAAAATTCTTTTTGTTTCAGGTGAGTTCCCTTGTTCAAGAGGATATCGTTTCTGAAAAATCTTCAGGTATTTAGGGTAATTTTTAAATAATAAATATTTTTTTAATTATAACACCATATATATAGTTATTTATTTCTTCAAGTCGATTTACCAAAATCTCAAATGCTATTCGAACAAAAGATTTTGTTGCTCATTCTAAAAGATAACTCAATGACAAATGAATCCTTAGACGAGAATTGTAATATTCTTAGTAACTTAAGAAAATTTGTATACTCGATATTAATAGTAAACTAGTATTTGAAATACCGATGTAATTTTGTGACTTTTTATATCAGTCTTTGTATTATATATATAGGCCTATATTAAGATAAAAAGACACTCCGAATTTGTGCCTATTCATTTAATTAGTCGGACCATTCGCCGGTTGAGCTCTTATAAGTTATTTAAAATTTTACCAAGCTTCATTTCCGCCTCTGGATTTTTGATTTTCAGAGGTTCTATCTGGATTTATCTCAAAACAAGATCTGCCTATTTAAACAATAAATGAACTAATCTGTAAATAGCAGCAGCGACCTTAGTTTCAAATATCATATCTAGAGCTTTGCTTATTCAACCAATTAGACAATTTCTGATTTCACTTAATAGACATAGTATTGACTTATCACACGAACCAGTTCTCAGAAACCTTACGATGGGGCGCGATCACGTGCTAAGAAAGAGTTTGGAAATATATAATTTTCATAAAAAAGGAATTAATAACATTTATTAATTAAAAGGGCCTCGGGCTTGGTGTTGTACCTTGCCCGTATACCAAGGGTCGAGGGTTCGGATCCAGGCAGATACCAAATGGCTTAAATAAGAATGCCTAGACTCCAATATATATATATATATATATATATATTCATAATAACGGTATCGTATAAAGTCTTATATGGCCTAAGTTGCCGAAAAGTCTGTGTGCATTTGTGTGGAAATGGAAAAAGTGTGAGTATTAGTGCAAAAATTGTTTTTTTTCTACCTATCTTAAGTAGATTTATTTTAACCATATAAATATTTTATGGTAGATACAATTATGGAGCTGAAATGCAAAACTATTCTTATCCACCAAGCACCTTTTTGGTAAATCGTTAAAAAAAAACTATATATTCATTTTTGCAATAAAAAAAATAGCGCAAAAACATTTTTGGGCTGTTCATGGGTTTAAAGCAAGTAATTTGGGGAATTTTCATTAGGATGCAAGCTTAAATAAATAATATATTCATAAAAAAAGTGATGGACAAGGAGAATTTTGCAGCTCAACTTTATACGGTTTTGCAACCAACCACTTAGAATATATTTATTTACTTAGGAGAAGGAGAGTTTTGAAACGCATCAATATCGAGATGGCCCAGTTTGATCAGGTTGGAATACAGTAAAATAAAAAAAATTTAACACTATACAAAGGATAAAGAAAGTTTTGCAACTAAATGCATATGTCACACTATGTTTTTTGGTAAATATACAGAAAATAAGTTCAAATTCAGATTCCCGGCCAGCTAATTAGTAGGACAAGACCTCTAATTCAAATTCGAAATTTTTTGGACTAGGTCAGTTTTGTATCTGACTTGAGTTCCACAATCCATAAATCAGGTATCTTATTTAAGAACATCTGATCAAGAACAAAGAAGAAATGTATTG
>JAKCPI010014679.1:0-14761 GCA_023213315.1 Euborellia annulipes | reverse complement strand
AGTCATACATTTAATTAATTTTAAAGTTGTTGATCCACAAATACAAATAAAATATTTTATATAAGATATACAAAAATTCTTACATACAGTATAGGTGTATAGAGTTGTTATATTAAATATTTCTTTATATACATTATGTGGTATATAAATAATTTCAATTTGTATGCTTCCAGTCATTCAATAGGTGTGTATTCGCTTAAGTAACAGTATGCTTTGATAAAATGTTTATTAATTTACAATTAATTGAGTAATTTACAATATATATTATTCCTGAGATGGTTTATCATCTGTTTTTAATGACCTCTATTATTAGGTCACTGGCTGAGGTGAGGAAGCCGATAATAAATATTTATTTATTTAATTTAACATATTTGAGAAGGCAATAGACAAACAAGTAAATCCCATAATACAGTCAAAAGGTTGTTCGTGGCTTTTCTTTGGATCGCGGCAGGTTCGTCAAAATAAATAATTTCAACGAATAAGGACGAGCAACGAACACGAGCCGCGAACTGCGTGATGTGTACGTACCTTAAGCCTTTAATAATGTAATGTGCTTAAAAAAAAAAATGAAAAAAAAGGATTGAACTTTAATATTTATTTATTTTTCGAAACTCGGAGCACAAATTGCTATCACGAGTCATCAGTCAGTTGCTTTCTTGTTGATCTTGGAGTCAGTTCGTTTGAAGGATTCCTGAAAAATGTTTAGTTTCTCTTATATTGTGTTAATAAGAAGTTAGGCCAGCGTTTCCCAACCTTTTGAAGTCCACGGCACCCTAAAGGGTGCGTTGGGAATAATATTACACACTAGCGGCACCCTTCCCCTTTTTTTCCCTATCAAATCGAAATTTTTTCCACCCTGGGGCAAATTTTTTTCCCTTGCGTGAAAATCATTTGACCTTTTTTGGCAAGCTTAATTTTTTCCGATCTAGAAAAAATTTTGCCGCTTCCATTTTTAATCATTTTACCTTTTTTTTTTAACCAAAACTTTATTTTTTCGCCTCTTTATTTTATTTTTTTTTATCTAAATAGCTCGCGGCACCCCTTAGGCATTCTCGCGGCACCCTTGGGTGCCAAGGGCTTTTTCGGTTGGGAATCACTGAGGTTAGGGGGTGTAAACGGGTGCACATATTTTCTTGTCACTTTTTAATATAATTAAAATTTTTTCTTTAAAAATAAGTGTAATAAAATCGTTTATCAATATTATTTTTAATTTTTTTGTAAACTCCTCTCTCTTTTTAAACACAAACACACACGAATCATATTAAATAAGAAAAAATAATAATTTTTATTTTTCCCAGGGGTGACTATCACTAGAAGTCGGCTTCTACCTTCATCATCGACCATGTCGTTTGAGGCATCTCATCTCAGCGCCCTTCGAGTCTCTCTGTACTTTGTAAGTCATGAGTATCGAATTTATTTCAATTTATTAGTTCGTATCATAAACAGTGGCGTAGCGAGCTTAACTCGCGCCCGGGGGCACAATACCTTTTTAACGCCCCCCCCTCCCATAAGAAAACCATATAATATTATATGTAAAATATACAAAATTATTATATTACACTGGCACTAAATTTAAAATATATTTTCCAGAAATTATAGTAAAAATAAAAATTATCCAGCAATTTTACTTTCTCTCTTACCCTATATATGAAATATATAGAGAGAAAGTATTGTTTTGTTTTGCGGACCATTTGGCGCCCCTTTGAGAGAAGCGCCCGCGGCTTCGTAACCCCCTTGCCCACCCCTCGCTTCGCCACTGTTTAAGGGTGACTGTATAAAGTGAGTCTTAAAAATTTTAAGCAGAAGCAACTCAGTCTCCCTCCGCATCCCTCTATTCTCTCTCATGTAAATACATTATATTATTGGTTAATTTATTAAGCATTTTCTAATTAATGATTAAAAATTCCAAGAAGGATGGAAAGGGAAAAATTGAGTTCATGTATGCTAAATTTTAATTAGTTTATTTTAGAAAAAAACAAACAAACAGCTTAAGTATAATTTTTAACTAAACTTAAAAAAAAAACTTATTTTATTTCTATTGAATTTTTGATTTTTTTTTTACTTTTATTCAACTTTTAATGCAGCGTTTTCCAAACTGATGTCGCGCCTCCCTAGGGAGGCGCGGACTAGTCTAAGGGGAGGCGTGAATATTGGCCACCAAGATCAATTTTCCAAATGATTGCTAGTTTTATAAATAAAATAATAATAGAAGATTCTGGGACGGAGGTTTTCCTTTAATTAAAAACTCGATGAACCGCAGTTTGTGGCATCCTCAGTAGAGACGGTGCCACTGCGGCTCATCGAGATTTATAATAAAAAAAATCTGGTGTGACTTGCGCACAGCACACAACTTTCTCTTACCTTCGGTAATCGAAAGTTGTGTACTGTGCTTGTCACACTCAGATTTTTGTGTCGACATGTATTTAGTTCCCGACAGTACAGTATACCGGTATTCGATTTTCAAGATGTAAAATTTATATGTGAAAATATTTATATTTTGTTACCATGGCAACCATTTCTCCTATCTTTTCTATGGAGAACAAGAGTAAAGTGGTCTTCAGAAGATTTCAATCACAAAATGAGAATATACATTTTATTGAGAATCTAAAAAATAATTGATTTTTGAATTTAAAAAAAAAATGGTTTGAGCAAATTTAGAGAAAATCGAAAAAAACTGAAAAAGTGCATCAGTAAAGTACTAGTACTCTTTGGTCGATTTTGTTCAAAAGCTTCGTGTCACGTCCCATGGGGGAGCCTAACTTAAATATAAAATTTCAACCTCCTAGCTCTTTCCGTTCTTGAGATATTTGTTCACAGACAGACACACACACACACACACACACACACACACACACACACACACACACAGAGACCATGTCGCGAAAACCACTTTATTGGATTCAGGCATGGGCGTCCGCAGGGGGGGGCAACCAGGCACTTGCCCCCCCAGAAAATTAAAATGATACAAAAAAATGTATAAAACAAAAAAAAATACAAAAAAACCTTTCAACAGTATACATCCACCTTGCCGCGGTGAGAAAGCTTTAAATACTAAGAGATGTATAACATTATTAATATCAAAATACGTTTTTTTTAACTTATCTGGAAGTGACTTGCCCCCCCTGCAAAAAAATCCTTGCCCCCCCTGCAAAAAATCCTGCGGGCGCCCTCGGATTCGAGGGGACCTCAAAACGTGAAGATCCATCAAAATCTCGACATCGAATTTTTGACATGAATCCAATACTTTCTCTCTATATATATATTAACATATATATGGAGGTAAGAGAAAGTAAAAATAAATATGAATAAATTAAAAAAATATTTTTTATATAAATTTATATTTTTCAGTATTAAAATTATTTTGTTTTTGTATTATTTTATTAAAAGGATGGGGGGGGGGACGTCGTACGATTAAATATTTTTAAGGGAGGCGTTGTAACATAAAGTTTGGAAACCACTGGCCTAAAGGTAAGACTCATTCTAGAAAATTATACTAGGTGTAAAACCCAAAGGCAATCGCATTGTTAATTATTTTATTTATTAAGATTGGATTTCAAATGGCTTAAATAAGAATGCCTGGGCCCCAACATATATATATCTTAATAAGGGTATCGTGAAAAGTCTTATATGGTTTAAGTTGCCGAAAAGACTGTGTGAAAGTGTGGGTGAATGTGAGTATGAATGAGAAAAAAGTGTGAATGTTTAAAAAAAAAAATAAGATTGAATTAGGGGTTGAAAAATTGAAAAAAATGTTTTTTAAATTTATTTTAGCTAAATTGAGGCCAAATATATAGAAAAAATAGCGTTGATTATTTTATTATTTTATTAAATTAAGGGTTGGTTAGGGGGGTGGTGAAGGGTTGATTATTTAAGAAATACCTATGATTATTTTAAATCACTTGTTGATGTTTTTTTTTCCATCTCTAAATTTAGTTAGATTAGAGTATAATGTATTTTTTTTACTTTTAATAAAAAGGAAATTGTTATTTTCATCTATTTTTATTTCAAAACAAAGAGAGAGAGACGAATCTCTCGTTCAGTCGAGTGCGTGGTGGCCTGCTGGCAGGCGCCTCTATATAAAGTTGTGTTTAAAGTGATTAAAAGTGAATAATTAATATAGTGTAACCCACCCTGACCACACTGTCAGCCAACACACCCTCTTGAGAGTCTTATTAAAGGTAATTATTATGCATTTTATCGTTGAAAAAAATAAATGAAAGAAACAAATAATTTGACTGCGAAAAACGATTCTTTTGAATATGAAATTAAATATTTCGTATTTCACTAAGGGCAGAGGGAGAATATAAGCTGTTGAAAGGGGGAAGGGGAGTGTAGGTGTCATTGAAAAAAAAAAATTAGTTTTTTATTTTTTATCTTTTTTTTTTTTTTTAAACAGTCACACTTTTTTCTCATTCAGACTCAACACTCACACACACATTCACACATTCTTTTCGGGAACTCAGGCCATTTAAGACTTTGACGAAAACCGTTATTATTTATATTATCTATTGGGGGTCCAGGCATTTCTATTAAATTTAAGCCATTTGGTATCCATTTCGGACTGCCAGGGGTCCGAGCCCGCGACGTTCGGTATAGAAGGTAGGGAGGGGGGGGGTAATCTGGAGTGTCTGGTCGCACAGCACACATTTTTTTCTTAATTTCGGTAATTTAAAAGCGCATTCCATACTTGTTTGTCAGAATATAAATACAAATCAAATTTTTAAGTATTAATTTTTAAGATTTAACGTTAAAAATAAATTTTTTGTGAAAAGGTCATTACCCCCCCTTTACCCCCCCCCCTTGTATCCGCCCTTGACTCAGGGATGGATTAAGGGTTGAAAATTAAAATAAAATAATTTCAAAATAAAAATTAAAATAATTATTTAAAAATGTATTCAAATTATTTAGAAAGTAATTTCGCGGTGAATTTCCTTAAGGGGGGGAGGTATGAGGGCATTAACCAGGGGGGTTAATACCCCATTCCTTATAATGCATAAAGATATTGTTTTTTAATACTTTTACTAAAAATAAGTGCATTCCGTTTGAGTTAAAATTTATATTCAATTTCTATATGATATAATGATGGAATTTTATATTCAATATTTAGCAAATATCAAAGTGGGATAGAAAATTCTTATTACTGGGGCGGAATTAATTTTTGAAGATTTCGAAACTCTCATAAACAGATAATAATAATAGAGGGTAAGTTAGGAACCCATCGAATCCCTTGCAGAATTTTGTAGGGATTTTTTTAATTAGGCAGAAAAGTAAGATATGATTAGTCCACTTAGGAATTTACTGGGGTGAGTTACCTCATCTTTTTGTAATATATACAAGTAATCTCAATTTGGATTTGAATTTTTACTTTTCTCTTACCTATATGTATAAGTTAATATACATATATATAGAGAGAGAGTATTGGATTCATGTCAAAAATTCAATGTCGAGACTTTGATGGATATTTGCGGTCCCCTGAATCCAAAAAAGTGGTTTTCGCGACATGGTCCATCTGTGTGTCTATCTGGGTTCAATTTAAAGCATGAAGAAATTGAGCTAGGAGGTTGAAATTTTATATTTAACCCCCCCCCCCCTCCCTAGGGCGTGAAAATAAGATTTGAGAAAAATATTTTTCTTCAGGAATGAAAGTTTGAAAAAACGAAGTCAGAATTTTTTCTTTAAAAATATATTTTAATAGCTTACGTTTCGGCTTATGTCAAAGCCATCCTCGGAGTAGTTAGTGGTCATCCGAGGATGGCTTTGACCAAGGCCGACAGTTAAAATATATTTTTAAAGAAAAATTCTGGCTTCGTTTTCTTCTAACTTTCATTCCTGATACATATTCTACCAGCCATAAAATACCCTTATACCAGCGTTTTCCAAATTGGGAAGCGCGCATCCCTATAGGGATGCGCAGACTAGTCTAAGGGGAGGCGCGAATATTGGCCACCAGGACCAATTTTCCAAATGATTGCTAGTTTTAATAGATCTATAAATAAGAATAATTAAAAAAATATTTTTATATAAATTCATATTTTTTAGCATTAAAAATATTTGTTTTAGTATTATTTTATAATATATATATGACGATGCTGGACTGGTGATAACTTTTACTCGGTCACCGAGTAAAAGAACAACGTCTACTAGTAAACAAGATTATTTTATAAAATGGGGGGGGGGGAGGGGCGTCATAAGATTAATTATTTTCAAGGGAGGCCTGGTAGCATAAAGTTTGGAAACCACTGTTTTAATGTGACTTGCACAAATAAGATTAATTAAATAATTTTATCCTAATATAAATATTCCAATATACTCTAGTTGTCAGAGAGGATTACGGGATAAATAAAACAATTATTTAATAAAATAATCTTTATTTAATATTTAAAATAGAAGAGGATAAAAAATAATAAATAAATATTTCTTTGTTTCAGAAGGAAGAGCATCGATGTTCGTCATCAACATGATCAAAGAAAGATTATTTACGCAAATGAATAAAAAGTATAAGCAAGCAAGCAAGTGATTTAGTTTGATTCACCTCGAGCAAGGGGCCAGTCGATTGAACTCATCTCTCTGCAAAGTCCCTCTCTTCTATTGCTATAACATTAGAATAAAACATCACACACTCCAATTAAAAGGTATTTATTATTTGCATATTTCATTTTCATAAAGGGTTAACATTTTATTTTTATATTTTCTAATTTATAAAATTATCTATTAATTTCAATAATGAAACCAGATTTTTTTTTTTTTTTTTTTTTTTTTGTAAAGGGTTTTTTTTTTTTTTTTTTTAAATTTTTTTAAAATTCTCCTATATAATTTATTAGGTGGTGTTGGGGGTATTTGAGATCAGCGGCAAATTTAGAACCTCAAATTTTTTTTAAATAAATATTTAAAATTCTACAACTTATAAAGACTTTTTTTTGGATTTTCGAAAAAATAATTTTTTTTTTGAGATTAGTCGCATTAAATAAAAGATATTTTTAAAAAATTCGCTCTATATTTTATAGATAATTAAATTAGTGTACTGTGATTAACATTTTGTTTTAAAACTATTATTATTTTTAATAATCTTAACAGAGGGTGATAACGTGTCTACATTTTCCATTCAAATTCAAATATTATTATCATTTTTCCCATTTTTTTCAAACTCTCTATTCTACACACAAACACACGAAACATTTAATAACAAAAAATAATTTTTATTTTCTACAGGGGTGCCTATTCCTAGAGGTTGACTTCTCCCCTTCATCATCGACCTTCCCCACTCATTTTTCGGCGCACTTCGAGCCTCTCTGCAATTGGTGAGTCTGACAATCAAATTTTTAATTTTATAATTTCATATCACAAATAAAAATTTTATTTTCCTGGGATCCTCTCTTTTTAAAATCCCGAGTATAAAAACCCCCTCATTTTATAATATTTGATTATCTAAAAAAAAATGGGAGTTTTCTTTATTGAAGAAGCCAAAAAACCCAAGGGCCCCGAGGAAACCAAACTATTATTTTGTTTTTTTATCATTTAAATCTCTATAAAACTCTCCCCCTCTCTCTCTCTTTTTTGATTCGGCTTCCTTTTGTTGAACTGGTGGGTTGTTGTTTCTTCCAAAACGTTTTACTTTTACAATTGTTAGTAAAAAATCAATTTTCTCAACTAAAGTACATACAATTTTTCTCTAAAAAATTTTGATTCTCTCTGGTTTCTAAGATAAAAAAATATTTCTAAATATATTTAAAAACATTATCTGCTTTCTATATTAGCCCTATGAAAATGAATGGGAGGGTTGCTTACTTTAACTTTTATCCCTCGTTAGTCTTATAGTAATAAGTGTGATTTTTTTAAAACTTGTTTACATTTCTGGGTCGTAAGATACTACAAGCCGGTATATCGAACTTTCATTTCGTGTATATATTTCCTTTGTTTTTTCATATAATTCAATCCCCCTCGGCTCACGCATCTTCTTATCGATATTCATTAATTCATATTCATTTATTAAAATAAATTAATGCATAATTTTCCATTTCTTTTCCTCATTAAAACCTTTTAGTTTTTTTTATATGAAAATTAATTTAATTCCTGTTTTTTTTTTAAATCACCCCTCCCCCTTCCCCCCCCAAGTTAGTTTTTTATTCTACAAATTTTATGTATATAGAAAGATTTGTTAAATTAAAAAAAAATAATCCTCAATTAATGTTCAATTAACTTTACAAATTATCAAAAACAAACAATCCCTTAAGAAAATTGAATGTTTAAATTCATTCTTGTACTTAGGCCATAGCCCATAGTACAGTATTCGGCTCTTGTGCTAGGAGTTTAAATAATATCCCGTGGGATTAGGATAGAATAATGACATACGCCTTGAATTCTGATTCTAAAGAGAGACTAAATTGTACCATCTGTCAAAGTTCCACAGCATAAATCTGTTCATATTTTTAATTTCATAATTATAATTATATGTAACAAATGGAGTGAGTATGTTTAGTCAAATCATAATAGAGGTATTGAATATTAATAAGATATTAATATTCAATTCTTAAAAATGAATAGATCTCGAAAATTATTTAAATAAAATGAAATACAGAGTGTCGGAGTTATCAAAAGAAATTTCAATTACTCGATTTTCTGTTTTACAGAATTTAACTATTTAGCTATTTAACAAGGGAAAAGAACAAGCAAATGAAGAGATTTTTTTGATGCTAAATGCCGAAAAAGGAGACGTTTCGGACAAAATTTATTTGTCCATCTTCAGTTCTTCGCTATTTATAAATTAGGCACAATTGAATGCGCATGTATATTTTTATAAAAATAGGCGAGTGTCAATGTTTCGTGAGTGTCTAAAGATATAGACAGATTATCTTATAGACTATCTTATATATATATATAAGACAGATTATCTTATAGACACTCACGAAACATTGACACTCGCCTATTTTTATAAAAATATACATGCGCACAAATTCGTGCCAAAACAACAATGACAACTTTGTGCCTAATTAATTTATAAGCCAACGAGGACTGAAGATGGACAAATAAATTTTGTCCGAAACGTCTCCTTTTTCGGCATTTAGCATCCAAAGGCTCTCTTCATTTGCTGCACCTGTACTTGTTCTTTTCCATTCCATAACATCAACAGCAACTTCTCTTCGAATTATTTTATTTTTTTTTTTTTATCGCCCAAATAACACTTTCATAAGATAATAATTATTCTGCAAATACAAATATTCCAATATTAGGATTAGGATCAAAAATAATATTTGTGAAAGGATCAGAGCCGCAGACAGACTTGACGAGCCCCGGGGCTACATAATAATACGGGCCCCCCCCCCCACCCTTAGTTTTTTTTAGTATGTAGGCCTAAAGGGTATTGTGCCAGCAATTTTTTGCAAAGTTTTTGACACAATTTTTGAAACAGTTATACATAGCTTACAATATTTATTTAAATAAAAAAGTTATTTAAAAATTTTTCAAAATTTATTAAACATAGGGTTATCATAATTTATTGAGGCTAGACTTGGACAGACGACTTGGGGTATGGAAAATTTTTTTGAAAATTATACACTGAAATCTGCGTTTTTAGCTATCCTGAGACGGGAAAAATATTATCAAACTTGCTTTGAGCTTAAAGGGCTCCTGCCCCTCGGGAAAAAAATTTCAAGAAAATGATTTTTTTTTAATTGAAATTTTATTCATTAAAATTATTTTTTATTAAAATTTTAAGGTTGGAGGGCAAAGGGCCCGGGCCCCTCTGAGGGATATAGCCCCCGCCCCCCCCCCCGTCTGCGGCCCTGGAAAGGATTAAGGGATAAATAAAACAATGATTTAATAAAATAATCTTTATTGAATATTTAATGATTGAATAGGGTAAAAAACAATAGTTAAATATTTCTTTGTTTCAGAAGAGAGACCTTAGGAAAAAACATCCATGTCCGTCATCATTATTATCAAATAAACAGCACATACGCAATTGGAAATTATTTTTAATTGTGAGCTCATACAAGAAAGGAGGCAAAGCAAAGCAAGTCTTTGAGTTCGATTCATCTCTGTGCAAAAATCTTCTCTTCAATTGCGATTCTATTAGTGAGAATAAAACGACACACACTCCTCATCTCACTCCCATTAAAAGGTATTTATAGTTTGCATATTTCATTTTCATAAAGGGTTAACATTTTATTTTTCTGCATTTATAAAATTATCTATTTTTTAATGATGAATCTAGAGGGTGATAAGGGTTGTACATTAGGGTAGTTCTTGGCTATAGGTATGGTTTTCTGAAATTTTAAAATTTGCTGCCCCCAACCTCTAATCCTGTTCCAATCAACTAATAAAAGGGGTGTGCAAAATTTCAACTCAATTGGACAACTTATAGGGGTCCACAAACTCCTTGAATTTGCAACAGGCTATACAAAAAGATCGATTTCGTTTAAAAAACGGTAAAAAAAAATTTTAAATAATGAAATTAGAGGGTGGTAGGAGCTATACATTATCCCCATCTAATTAAAATATTATTACTAATTTTCCCTTATAAATAAGTGAAAATTTCTCGTTCTGGAAAATTGTTTTTGGGTGATATTAAGATTAAAATATTTTTTCTATGGATCCTACTGAATATTTGCTTTTTTCATATCAGACCTAGATAGAAGTTATCAAAAAAAATAACGTTATATTCAAAATCAATTAGTCATCTTATTTGTTTGGTTTTTTTACTTTTATTTTCTAATCCATATGGCTAACTTAAATAAAAAGTCGAAAAAAATTCTCTTCACTTTTTTACTTTTTTCAAATATTTATCTTTGCTATTTTTTTTCTAACTCTTTTTTTTATTAAATAATCTCTTACATCTATAATTATTATTGGAATCATCTTTTTTTTTTTTTTTTTTTTTTTTCATTTATTTGGCTTTCGACCTAAAGCCATGCCAAAAACAACATTTTACAAATTATATACATCAAAAATAAATAATAATATAAAATATAGATCAGCAAAAAATAATACAATAGAAATTACATACTACAAACAAAACCGACAGTAATAAAAGTTTCACAAAAAAGAAAATGATACCAACAAAAACTGATACAAAATAAAATCGTATACAATAACATTATAAAATACAAAATGCTGATTGGTTCTTTATTAGATGGCTATTCTTGATGTGTGGAGGAATGTAGTGAGGGCGTCTATTGTTTGTAGTGAGGGATTCTTTAAGAGTTGTATCCATTTAGTGGGGTCCCGGAATCTTGGCTGTATTTCTTCCAATTGTTTTCTTTGGTTGCTAAAATTAGGGCAGTAAAGGATGACATGTTCTGGCGTGGCTATAGCACCGAGAGAGCAGTGGCAGATGGGGGAGGGTATGAGATGTAGTCTGTGTAAATGAGCAGGGCATCTGGTATGGTTGATTCGGAGCCGGTTTATTATCGTTATTTCTTTTCTTGAGAGTGTCGGAAATTTAGCAAACCATGGAGGTCCAGGCGTAGATTTTATTTTCGCCAACCAAGAGCCTCTTGTGAGACTTGAATACTTCCACGAATTGGACCATTCTTCCATCATTTGCGTTTTTATGAGAGGTATCGTGTCTCGCCAGGGTATGGGTTCGCTGTACTCGATTCCTTGGATGGTGGCTCTTTTTGCAAGTCTGTCAGCTATTTCATTTCCGGGGCAATTGTTATGTGCTCTGATCCAGCTTAATGCGATGGTTTTGTTCTTTAGACTGCATTGATGTAGGAGGGTCAGTATTTGAATTTGTATGGGCCCGGGATCTTTATTGTACTTTGTAGATTGAAGTGATTGTAGTGCCGACTGTGAGTCTGAGATAATATTTATTGCAGTGAAATGGGAATCCTGAGCGTATTTCACGGCTTCTCGAATGGCTACTAACTCTGCACTGAAGATGGAGAATGGTTTTGGTAGTTTTATCATTTTTGTTGAAGAGGTCTGTTCTACAAAGTAGGCACATCCCACGTTTGACGCTGTTTTCGATCCATCTGTATATATGTTGCAGTCGTATGGAATTACAGGCTGTTGGTATTGCTTCAGATAAATTTTTGGTTGAAAATTTACCAGCCGGAGGTCTATTTGAAAGTATGTTTGGTATGTGCTTTTTCTAATGGAGATATCGAGAGCTTTTGTTTTGATCGATGCCAGAACTATTGGCGGAATGTGTGAATTGTTCCAATACCCAGAGGAGAAGTATTTATTTTCTAGAGAGTTAATTGCTTCTATTGTGGGATGACAGTATTTGGTCTGCCTTTTTAAAATAAACTTTTTTGCGGCGAAGCTGCTTCTTAATGATAAGGGAGGATCATTGGCCTCTACACTTATTGCATTGGTGGGTGAACTTTGCATATATCCTAATGATATTCGGAGCGCTTTAAATTGTACGGTTTCTATCTTTCTTAGTGAAGTTTTACAAGCTGAACTATACAGGAAATTGCCATATTCAATTCTTGAGCGGATAAGGGCCTGGTACACTTTAAGGAGAGAAGTGGGATGAGCTCCCCAGGAATAGTTTGCGAGCATTCTCAGTAGATTGAGGGATGAAGAGCATTTTTCTATTAAATATTGAATATGAGCCTTCCATGTTAGTTTGCTATCTAATATTAATCCTAAATACTTTACTCTAGCGATAACTGGAATTTGGACTCCTCCTAATCTAATATTTTCGACTGATGGCACTCTTCTTTTTGTGAAGATGCATACTGAAGACTTTGAAGGGGAGATAGTTAAACTGTTACTGTGAAGGTAAGTATTCAGATTATAAATAGAATAATCTAGGGTAGAGCGACAATTTTCCAGATTTTTATCTGAATGATAGATGACTAAGTCATCTGCGTATTGAAGAGTCTTAGCGTTGGAATTTAATCCTCGTTCCAGGTCGTGCGTATAGCATAGAAACAGGGTTGGGCTTAAGGACGATCCTTGAGGGATCCCTCTGGATACGTTTCTACCTATTACCTCAGTTTTTGTGTTTAGACAAATTTCCTATCATATAATAACTTGAATATAAGGTTTGATGTTGATATTCCTATTCCTAGACTTGCAAGTTTTTTGCGAAGGATGTGCAGGTCTACATTATCGTAGGCGCCTTCAACGTCAATGAAAGTGGCCATCGTATATTCTTTATTTGCAAAAGACTCTAGGATGTTAGAATATAATATGGATAAATTATCTACTGCGGAATATTGGGACCTGAACCCAAAGGAATATTGAGAAAACTTAAAGTTAATTTCCAGAAAATTTTCAAGTCTATATTTAATCAGCTTTTCAAAATCTTCAACATGCAACATGATAACGCTATCGGACGATATGACATAGCACTAGTTCGCGGTTTATTTGGTTTTAAAATAGGAATGATTACCTGTTTCTTCCAAGAGGGTGGAATGTAGTGTGTATATCTTATTTCGTTAAATATTTCCAAAATAAAAAATAAAACAGATACTGGAAGAAACTTTATTAAAATGTACATAATATTATCAATTCCGGGGGCTGATGTGAAATTGGTCGTCCTTTTTACCACCCTTTCTAATTCATTGTAGGAAAAAGGGTAGTCTAAGATATCGTAGCCTGCTGTTTGAGTCTCAAAGTCTGTATTTGTATTTTGTGTGTCCTGAAGAACTGTTGGAGGAGCTAATCTGTCTAAAAACTCGTCAGCTATCTCCTTTGAGAGGGGCTTTAATGAATTTCTTTTTTGTGTTTTTAAATTTACTAACTTTGTTCCAGATGTCTTTAGAGTTTGTTCGTGGGTTGATGGAGGCGCAAAATGTGTTCCATGTTTCTCTCTTGGCAGCTTTAATTGTACTTTTGGCTATTGCTTGAGACTTTTTAAGATTCAAGTAGTTGTTAAAATTGGGATCTGCTTTGTATAAGGAATGGGCTATTTTTCTATTTTTTTTGTAACTTTTTCACACTCCTTATTCCACCAACAAACAGGAGGATGTCGGAAATATGTGGAATATTTAGTTTTTGGGATTGCCAGTTCTATTCCTTTGTTTATGAGATATATTACGTATTCATATTTTAATTCTGTAGATAACATTAATGGACGGCTATTGAATTCGTTTAGGATTGTGGATTGATATAAGCTCCAATTTGCCTCTTTAATCTTAAGTCTTGGAATAAAAGAGTCAATTTGGACCGGGGCAGTAAACGGTTTTTTAATCAATATGGGGAAGTGGTCAGATCCTTAGAGAGTCATCGGAATATCTCCCATGTGAAGCTGTAAAATAGGGAAGTTGAGCAAAATGAGACATCCACTATAGAGGGAGTGTCCGATCTGAAATTTAGTCGAGTGGCTGAACCATTGTTGAGGGGGATTAATTCCTAGCTGCTCCATTAGATATTCCAAGCTTTCGCCCTGTCTGTCTAAGAATCTATTACCCCAACTTATTGAGTGGGTGCTAAAATCACCCAAAAAGGAACATAGGCAATGGAATTCCCTGAGTGAGTCTCAACCATTCGTTATTTGAGAGAAAAGTACCCTGGTTTGCAATATACCGCTGCGATTGAGATTTCCAAGCAATTTGGTATTTTTGTTCTTACCCCGCAAATTTGAACATCCTCATTTATGGATGGAAAGTCGAGAATGGTAAACTCAGATGAATGAGAATCATTGAGCCCCCTTTTCCGTCTTGTCTGTCTTTTCTTATTGTTTCAAATTTATTGATTCTAAAGTTAGTGCCCGGTTTTTAACTAATGATTCTGCTATAGCAGCTATTTTAGTATTGGATTCTATAATGAATTTTTCAAAGCTTCCTTTGTTAGCGTTAATGGATCT
>JAKCPI010014678.1:0-15878 GCA_023213315.1 Euborellia annulipes | reverse complement strand
AATAGGAAAAGGAAAACAATAGTTCTCAATTAGGGGTTTTATTCTTCAAGGGAGATGGAGATATCATGTACTCAGGGCCGGATCTAGGGGGGGGGGGGCGGCAGTGGGGGCATAGTGCCCCGGGCGGCAGATAGAAAGATTTTCTAAAAAAAAGGTAAAATGATATGAAATTTGTATAGAAAATTTTAAGGAGGAGGTGGCAAATTAAATTTTGCCCCCCCTAAAAAATCTCCTAGTTCCGGCCCTGCATGTACTTTTTAAAGAACATCTAAAAAAAATAGTTGATTTATGAATTTAAATCAAAATTGTTCCAGTGAATTTTGAGAAATTCGAAAAAAAAAGCCGAAAAGTACATCAGTAAAGTACTAGTACTTTTTGGCCGATTTTGTTCAAAAGCTTATTTTAACTGTCCGGGAAGGTATCTAACATAAATATAAAATTTTAATCTCATAGCTCATGAGACCTCAAAACGTGTATTTCCATCAAAATCCAACATCGAAATCGCAATACTTTCTCACTATATATTACAGAAGTAAAAGGGTTAAAAAAAAATCTGGCAATTCGTTAAGCAATAACAAAAAAAACGACAAATTTCGTCAAATTTGAGGCAAAATTTTCAAAAGATTTAAAATTTTTGACACTCATTCTTCTTCTTCTTATGTCCTCGCCATTATTATTCCCGCGGTGCGGGGTCGGCAGGCACTCATTCTCCCCACTAAAAAAATTTTCGTTGATAAAGATGATGATAATACGAAATTTGTATAAAATAAAATTTTGCTTTTCAAGCAGCATACAGGCAGGCACGTTTAAAACTACACCATATAATTTGTAATCTTTAAAAATTATTCCTTGAGGGGAGGGAGGGGGGGGGTTAATTCTTCAAATCTCCTCCTCCAAAAAAATTCTTACGTACAAGAATGGATTCAAGATTTTTTCCCTCTCTATTACCGTCCAAAAGAAAAAAAAATCTGGTGTGACTGTCGCACAGCACACAACTTTCGATTACCGAAGGTAAGAGAAAGTATATCCGTCAAAATCTCGACATCGAATTTTTGACATTAATCCAATACTTTCTCTTTATATATATATTAACATATATACATAGTTAAGAGAAAGTAAAAATAAGGGATATTATGCCAGTTATATTTCTGTAAAAATCCTTAGAGACAGGTAACATAAATTGCAACTTCCTCCCTGGATCTGCACGCAGAATATTTCCTCTTTCATTGTCCCATTTTAAATCTATTTTAAGAAATAAATGATAACTTTAATGACCTTTTTTATCAGATTGTTTATTACTACAACAGTAGATAAGTTTTTTAAGTTTTCACAAGTAGATTATTGTATTGTTGTATATTATTATATTCTTTGCAAAATAATTGAAAATCGTGAACAAGTGAAATCGATTGTCAAGGCTTTAAATTAAATACTGTATTTTAACAAGTTCGTGTTTGTTTTTGTATCCTTGGTGTGTGTGTGCAGGGCTGATACAAGGGGGGGGGGGGGGGGTAATTATCCCGAAACTCCTCTGGATCCGCTCTTGTGTGTGTGAATAAACATTTATACGGTTCCCTAAAGTTGTGAGGAATATAAAAAAATTTGGCTACTCGATGACAGCTAGTATAAAGATTCATCAACATAATTAACGCAAGAGAGAAGTTGTGTTATTTTTATATATGTTTGTTTGATTTGAATTATTATAAATCACAAGAACGTACATACCTCTCTTATTGATTCAATGAAGAATAAAAAGACAAGTGACGAGACACAAATATAAAATAAATTAATGTTGCAAATAGAAACTTGTCTTCATATGAAAGCTTGCTTGTTTATTAAGAAGGCAATATTTGAACTTGGCAATGGCAACGAATGACTGGCGGGATGGAAGAGCAAAGCGAAACTCCCTCAATCCCTTCCCTCTAACTCCTTCACAGCTGATGACGCAATGTCAACTCTTTCACTTCGTCATAGGCGGGAAAATGAAAGATTCAACTTTTGTGTTTTTAAAAAAACTTTCAAGCAAATTGTCACATTCAATTCTTGTACGGTATATATTTTCGATCTAAGGAGATCACCTCACTGTCAGAGACAGTGGCGTCATTTCAACTTTTTCTTGGGGGGGCAAATTTTTTTCTTGGGGGGGGCAAACATTTTTTTTCTTAAAATTTACTTACAAATGGGTACTCAAATTTAGCCAAAACATATTTAATTTAATTAATTGTTTAATTTTGTACAGTTTGTATACTCGTAGATGTATTTTGGAGCATTTTATTTAGAATAATATAAAATTTTATAAAAATCAGAGCCCTTGGGGGGGGCAAATGCCCCCCCCTGCCCCCCCCAAATGACGCCACTGGTCAGAGATAGGGAAATTCAGGACGCCGACTTGCAATCTCAAGCACAGATATCTATGCTTCATTCATAGGGTCCTATATACTTCTTATCTTCTGGAATCGCTTTCTTTGAGGGCTTCATCGCGGTCATGTGCGCTGGTCTGTCCGGAACAACGAACTACTTTGTTGTCAAAATCATTCCCGGCCACGGCCAGCAGGCTGTGGGATTCGCTGTCTGCCCATTTGGCTGTGTAACTGGATGGCTCTCTCGTCCTCGCCCGCCAGTTGGTTGCATCCCCCTCCGTCTTCTGATCTTGACCATCAGGCGGGTGTGATGCTTTTTGTGTCGATGGTGGATGTCTACGGGTTGGTTGGCTTTCTATTTCTTAAATATTTTCGAGATTTATTTATTTGAATTAGATATTAGTATTCAAAACATCTCGATTCTTTTCGGACTTAACTAAGTCATAGAGAGATATATATCTAACAAAGCTGTGAGTGTTATTTATTGGCGAGGCCAAACATTCCATGGCCCCCGGGAATCGAACCCAGGATCTCCAGCCTTTCCGGGGTATAGGCGTGCTGTCCATTGCACCAAGCCACCGGACCTCAACCTCGACCCTTACTATTTCTTTTTCCACAATAAAACTTGTGCACTATGAGGAGCCATCAGGCTTTATATATATTTTCATTTGAATAAATAAAATAAGGAGTCTAAATGGCCTCAGGTAATGAAAAAGATTTAAAAAAAAGCCTTAAAAAATTTTGACCAAATTCCAAAATAAATTTATATATAATTCGCCATGCTCTGTTTGATCAACTTCCCGTTCGAAATGAAATTTCAGGATAGAAAGGATAGTTAGTATTTTACTTCAATTTAAATGAGAAAAATTGTTTCGCATAACGAGTGTTTCGCTTTGCGAGTTTGTTAAATATTCCCCTAATAATAATGATTCAAACCACAAAAGCTTTAATAAACACTTGCAATAAATATTTTTTCCAACTAAAACAGTCAATATTTATATGATTTGAAGAAAGGATATATCTCAATACTTGTCGGTATAGATTCTATAAAAAGACAAGAATATGTAAAATAAAAAAGCCCTGATTTCTCCAAAAAGAAAGAACCTTTAGATATAGTGAATAAAATGATTTGTTTTATTGTCTTACAGGAATGGAAGGAGTAAAGATCAAAATCAATTCAGAAATTGCAGCAACTTGGTCCAATCTAACAATGCTGAATAAATTTGGAGATCGTTTAGATACAATGCAAACGAATAATGAACGATTAGATAATGATATTCTGGATGAAAATTTCCATCCTTATTATGTCAACGTCAAAGGAACAACAAATAATGGTAATTTTGTAATTGTAGATATTCTTTAATGAATCTATCTCTCTCTCTTTCTCTGATATCAATAAACTGTTAAAGTTCAGGGTTGAAAGAATGACGCATTGCTGACCATAATGTTAAGGAACAAAAAAAATATCTATTTGTAACTAATATAATATAAATAAAAATTATAAATGACATTAAAAGAAACAAAGTAAAGGTCATTGCTTGCATCAATAGGCATAAAGTGCATCAAAACTTAGTTTTGATAAAGCTTACGTCTTTTAAAATAGATTAATAATAATAGTAAACAATTTTAAAATGGATTGAGGAAGTTATCTTTTGGGGAAACAACAAAAGATGAGGTTTTGGAAAAATTACTTTAAAATCGTTTCCTTTTTTTTTAGGAGAATCATTCTCTCGAGTAGCATGGATTTCTGAAGATTCTTATCAAAGACCTGACCAACAAGGATATTTGAATGATAATGAGAATAAGCCTTTAGTAAGCGCGTGGGTGACAAGAAATTCTCAATTGAATTCAATCCCGGGATCACATGGCAAAATCCTATTCCAGGTGGTCAATAATCGAAACGAAGCTATTCGATATTTATTCTTTATATCTGACACAAAAGGATTTTTAAATAATTTAAATCCACCTTAGTAAGTTATTAATTTTTATATTGTATAAAAATAAAATTAATAAATCGTAGAGGATAGATAGATATAAGCAACCGTATTTATAGCGTTTCTATTGCTTCGAATATTTTAATAATCAAAGGAAGAGAGCTGAGTCAAAATACGGAGGAAATTAAACGCTTTACAAAAAAGGTCTTCTTTGGTTAATCGATTACTCTGACCATTTAGAAGATATTCCCATTTTCATTTCTCTGAAATTGATTTCAGTTTTCTACAATCTAAGCTTAACACAGATTCCAGGTTTAGGTAGATGGATTTAGCAGTTTATAATAAGGAAAAAAATAAAATAAAAAAAAGATTTTTAAAAAAAATGCTTTTATTTAAATTGAACTAAAAAGAGAGAAATAAGAAAGAAATAATTTAATTGTTCTTGTTAAAATTTTTTAATATTTATGACTTAAAATAACAGCGTAGGGCGCTTCGAAGTGATTCCGAGGCTCGCGCCCCACGCTTTTATTTTAAGTCATAAATATTAAAAAAATTTTAACAAGAACAATTAAATTATTTCTTTCTTATTTCTCTCTTTTTAGTTCAATTTAAATAAAAGCATTTTTTTAAAAATCTTTTTTTTTATTTTATTTTTATTTTAAGCTTTTTAGTCTTTTAGTCTTATCAAAAATCATCAATATGATAAAGTACCACATTAGTTTGGCCTGTATTGATTTGGTTCAATTGAAAAATTATTCATTATCATAAAAAAATGACTCGTAAATATCAAAATTCAAAACTATAGTTAATAGGGCCTTATTTGCGTGAGGCTTCAAATAAAGTACCACATTAGTTTGGTCTATTTTGATCAAAACCACCATATAGTGGCGTCATCAAAAATGACCCTTAAGTATTACATTTCACACCTCTAGCCCATCGGGAAGTCTTTTGAAATTACATTAATTCGCGAAGGGTTTCAAATAAAGTACCACATTAGTTTGGTCTATTTTGATCAAAACCACCATATAGTGGCGTCATCAAAAATGACTCTTAAGTATTACATTTCACACCTCTAGCCCATCGGGAAGTCTTTTGAAATTACATTAATTCACGAAGGGTTTCAAATAAAGTACCACATTAGTTTGGTCCATTTTGGTAAAACCAAACTCACAATTTGCGTCATCAAAAATGACTCTTAAATATCAAATTTCACACCTCTAGCTCATCGGGAAGTGTCCTTAACAAAGCCATAAAGTTGGTGACCCCTTGAAAGAGTAAGTTAAATAAAAGCATTTAAAAACAAAATTTTCTCTTATTCTTTATTAAAATTTATCGGCCAACTCGATGCGCAATCTAAGTTTCGTCCTATCAGACATCATCAGGGCCGCAATTTTAGAAGATCCATTCAAATATATTTTTAATCACCTTAATTAGCCAACAGATGGTAAAAAATTGTTTCATGTATATATAATATTATTTGATCTTCGGGTTTTAAACTATTTATATACATATACATAAGTTACAACAAAAATCCAATTTAGAAACTTCAGTTCCTGAGATTTTTCTTTTCTTACTTATTTGATATCAATTTTTAGAACGCAATAGCACACTTAAAAAAATATTTTTCATTTTCTATTTCTTAATTAAACCTTGCGTTCTTCTTTTCAATTTTATAAAAAATATACATACCATACATATACTAAATATAAATTGTTGCTGGTATGTATATTTTCGATAAAATTGAAAACAAGAACGCAAGGTTTAATTAAGAAATAGAAAATGAAAAATATTTTTTTAAGTGTGTTATTGCGTTCTAAAAAATTGATATCAAATAAGTAAGAAAAGAAAAAATCTCAGGAACTGAAGTTTCTAAATTGGATTTTTGTTGTAACTTATGTATATGTATATGTCGTAGACAGATCGTGAAATTAGACAGTTCATGAACTGTCTAGACATTTCATGAACTGCAACCAGATCGTGTAATGGTCAAACAGTTACATGATCTGGCTAAAAATTTTAGATAGTTCATGAAATGCAATTGGGCCTTAGACAGATCGTGTAATGCTCGAGAATTACATGAAATGTCTAAATTTTTTAGGCAGTTCATGAACTGCCTAACAGCAGTTTTGCCGATCGTGTACTGTTTGTAAAGCAAATAAAGATCTCGAAAAAAACTCAACATCAGCTGATTGTAACCTTATACTATGATTTATTGTTATTTATTTATTGCTTCTAACTAACTAAATCCAACATTTCTAAGTAAATAAACATATCTCGTTAAATGACAAAATTTTTATATAAATTTATAATAATTTGACATTATGGACAGTGAGTGCAACGCTTCAAGTTATAATCACAGAGATCAGTTTTATGTCAGTCTAGACAGTTATTACGCTGAAAAATCATCTAAAAAACCATTTACCCTGTATTGCACGATCGGCAAAACAGCTGTTAGGCAGTTCATGAACTGCCTAAAAAACTTAGACATTTCATGTAATTCTCGACCATTACACGATCTGTCTAAGGCCCAATTGCATTTCATGAACTGTCTAAAATTTTTAGCCAGATCATGTAACTGTTTGACCATTACACGATCTGGCTGCAGTTCATGAAATGTCTAGACAGTTCATGAACTGTCTAATTTCACGATCTGTCTACGACATATATAATAGTTTAAAACCCGAAGATAAAATAATATTATATATATACATGAAACAATTTTTTACCATCTGTTGGCTAATTAAGGTGATTGAAAATATATTTGAATGGATCTTCTAAAAATTGAGGCCCTGATGATGTCTGATAGGGGCGAAACTTAGATTGCGCATCGAGTTGGCCGATAAATTTTAATAAAGAATAAGAGAAAATTTTATTTTTCCTTATTATAAACTGCTAAATCCATCTACCTAAACCTGGAATCTGTTTGTGTTAAGCTTAGATTGAATCAATCCTGGTTTGAGATCCTATGAAATTAGTTTTCTACATAATCAACCTGAGACACTTATCACCCAAAAGACTTTTTATGGGCCTGGACGTATGAAAAATACTGGGTGCTAAGTGCTAATTCTCCAACCGTCACTTCGAAACTGATGAAGCCGTAATCCGAGAGGTTACTCGTTGACTGCGACAGCAACCAAGACTTTTTGCCGCCGGCGTTCAAGGATTTGTAGAAAAGTCAAATAAATTTCAGGGAAATGAAAATGTGAATATCTTCTAAATGGTTAGAGTAATCGATTAACCGCAGAAGACCTTTTTTTGTAGAGTGTTTAATTTCCTACAAAAATATAATGTTGCGCATTTTATAATATTCATTTATCTATGAGTTATAAAATTTAGAAGTAAAAAATAAATTTTTTGTTAAATTCTTCAAACTTTGACATCCGATATCTTCTAAATGGTAAGAGTGTTCAATTTCCTACACAAATTGTAAATAGAAAAATTTCTGTACGATCAAGTAATGGCGAGATATGAATTTTTCCATATGGGACTGAAGAAAAAATGGAAAACAGAGATGAAGAGAACTTTTATATTAAAATTAAGAGCTCATCTTCTCTGGGGAGCATTTTTAAAAGTGTCTAGGAACCAATTTTTTCAGTTTCAGAAGTTAAAAAAAAATAGTCGATTTTTTTGGCCCACCCTAAT
Source organism: Euborellia annulipes (assembly GCA_023213315.1). NCBI lineage: Eukaryota > Metazoa > Arthropoda > Insecta > Dermaptera > Anisolabididae > Euborellia > Euborellia annulipes. Next base: position 7,945 of record JAKCPI010014678.1, on the reverse strand, counting down.
ATTATATGTTCTGGGATGTTTCCGTGTCTGCGAGACAACGTTTCTCGGATCTCGCTGACTACCCGAGAATACATAATATAATTCTATTAAAGGCTGATATATGATTTTATATTCCCAAATAGTTAATCGATTAAGTTAAGATAAATGAAAATGATGAAAACGAGCCTTTAGTACTTTATCAAATGTGATTTTCATTGATTATTAGCATGAAAATATTGTCCTGATTAGCCATTCAAATGACTCTCGATATTTTGATAGATGTGTACTCTGGGGAGGGGGCAGACTTCTTGTTAGGGGAACACAAATCCTGATTAAGGAGGAGGTGGGAATTTAAAATTTCAATAAATTTTTAATATTTATTTTAAATTAAAAAAAAAAAATAAAATTAAGTTATTAAATGGAGTTTTAAAAAAAAATTTCAAATGGGTAAATTATATATATATTTTTTTTTAATTTTAGAACGACCAAGGGGGGGGGCCCCCCCCCCCCCCCCCTGGCTCCGCCCCCAGGGGTGTGTAACATACTTGGTTGAATTTCAATCTTGAATTAACGGGAATTATTTGTAGACCAAATCGACTAAAAAGATATTTTATTAGTATATTCATGATTTACTAATGCAACCTTACAAAAATATCTACCAATTTGTTGAGAATGGCGAGAAAAATTGTATTTTTTTGTAATGGGTGCATAAGGTTCGAAGATCTATAATGATTTTAATTCGGCCGAGCATTGACTATGATAGTCCCTATAGAAGAGAGAGAGTGCAGACACGCTTCTTGTATGATCTAGTGACTAGAGGGATGCGGTGAGGGTAGAATCATCGATCAGTGTCTTGATGCCGTCCAATAACATAAATTTTATTCATTCAATTTATTTCATCCCGTGAAAATATTGCGATTTCTCAGGGTCTCAAATAATGAATTGTTGAAGATGAGATTAGTTTCCATATTTACATATTTAATAAGAAGATGGCAATTTCTAATTATGAATAATACAAGTCGATAAAAAGAAAGAAACCAATTTTATAATAAGCTGGATCGCGCTCATCTTCAGGGCAAGCAGAATTGCCCTGAAGATGAGTGCAACTAGCTCTCGAAACGTTGGCGACAGAATTAACGTTTTTTATTTTACCTGGCTGCTATGTCCCGGGAAGGCTCCCGTCCTCTCCTAATTTGAATATCTACAGCCATCAAACTCAACAATTTATCATTAAATAAAATATTTTTAAGAGCCCAATGACTTACCCCAAACGCGGAAGGTCATGTGGACAAAGGACGATTGAAAGTGACAAGTTGTACTGTAGTAAGCATAGGGATGTTAGGTCTCTATACAAGGGCGGATACAAGGGGGGGGGGGGGGGTAAAGGGGGGTAATTACCCCCCCCCCCCCCCCCGAGATTTGAAAAAACGGGAAAAATTTAAGAAACCGCGAACGGAGTATGAAAAATTTTTGGTTTCGCAAACGGAGCATGTGAAAAAATCTGGTTCCGCGAACGGCACATAAAAAAATTTTTGGTTCCGCGGGCGAAAAAAATTTAGTGTCTCTAAAAAAAAGGTAAAATATTTTTCCGGCTGAAAAAATTTTTGGTTCCGCGAACGGCACACGCAAAAATGTTTGGTTCCGCGAACGGTTTTGGTCTCTTAAAAAATGGTAAAATATTTTCCCGACTGGGAAAAATTTTTGGTCCCGCGAACGGCACGCGAAAAATTTTTTGGTTCCGCGAACGGCACATGTAAAATTTTTGGTTCCGCGGGCGGAAAAAATTTTTCGTAGAAAAACTTTTGAGAACAGGCCCCCCCCCTCCCGAAAAAAATTTCTATATACGCCCACACCAGATTACCCCCCCCCCGAGAAACACCTCTGGATCCGCCCTTGTCTCTATATAATTTATATATATAAATTCCAATGAAACTAAAACAATTTTAAAATGAATTTCAGTGCTCTGCTTGGCCCATGGCAATCAATTACAGTTGAGGTGAGTTATAGTGTAGGACCAAACGTCCCTTTGAGAACAGAAGACGAGTTCTCTTTCACTCTACAAGGACCTGATGGGCTTCTTGAAAGAAAAGCGATTTTAAGAATTCTATCATCGGTATGTCAACTTTAATTTCTTTTAAATAAAATAATGGTTTCAATATGTGCGAGTATGCGTTGTTTATCAGAGAGGGAGAACAGGATCGTTAAGGATAGTGGATATTTAATTTAATTTATGACAGACCTCAAAGTTCTCTGAAACCATTGCGTTAATTATTAGGTCAAAAATAATATTCAAATTACTTGTTTATTTAAGGATAGGATGGAGAAAAATCAAATCAGCTGTAATTTCTTCAGAAATGAATTTCGTTTAATTGCAGATATTAGGATTTTATTAAATTTCCTTCCATTTTTTTATTGAGAACGATATAAAATTCATTGTCTCTTTTGAAATATCTACAATAAAGGAGAATCAATTGAGTTGAAAGAAAATTATGTCTGTTTTTGTTTTCTGAAAACCATCATCCAACAAAATTTAAGACTTTGTTTTTCTTCTAATGACGAATTGGACTCTACCCTAAATGCAAAATGTTTATAAATGAAGAAAGATAATTATTTTTGAAAATACTAAACTATTTGACCGTTTTTTTTTTTTTTTTTTTTTTTTTTAACTTTATTAATCAGAGGCAGGTAAGCGAAATGAAAGTATTCTGGATACTCTCGGGTACTCCCAATACGATACAGTTTATTTATGCTCCGTCATCATTCCTTTCTATAAAACTAAATATATATACCTATAACAATGTTGATCACTTGCTATAGGTATGCTCATATTCGTGAATGTTTGTATATATATATATATGTTCTTGAAGGTTTCCGCGACCGGATGTATGTGAAGACAAGTTTTCTCGGGTTAAGTCGCGTGGGGTGCTGAGATTTACTCGACGTTTCGGCTCTCCTTTTGGAGCCATTTTCAAGAGAGAAGGAAGTTAGGAGGTAATGGTGGAGGGGGGTTGTTTACGGGGTCGCAGTCTTCCTGGTCCCCAGGTCAATTTGGTGGATGACTCAGAGGCGTGGATTGGTCTCTGAGAACTGGAGGAAGGTTGGGTGTGTGTAATTGTGTTCGGTTTAGGTTGACTACGGGGCCTCAATCTGCCTACTCCCCAAGTCGGTGTGTTGGTGGTGTGTTTGGTGGATGCCTCAGAGGTCTGGGTTTGTCTCTCAACCTAAACCGAACACAATTACACACACCCAACCTTTCCCTCCAGTTCTCAGAGACCAATCCACGCCTCTGAGTCATCCACCAAATTGACCTGGGGACCAGGAAGACTGCGACCCCGTAAACAACCCCTCCACCATTACCTCCTAACTTCCTTCTCTCTTGAAAATGGCTCCAAAAGGAGAGCCGAAACGTCGAGTAAATCTCAGCACCCCACGCGACTTAACCCGAGAAAACTTGTCTTCATATATATTATTGTCAAATATAAATTGATCTCATATACATGTTATCTACTTTGTTCACTGCAGTAGACTTGATCGCTCATGTTATTGTTTTTATTACCTTTATTGTTTACCCAATGTTTTTCCTTCGCACTAAATAAATAATCGTTCTTTAACCTTATCCAGTTTATTAATTTTATTACAAAAGGTTATGGGCCCAGACATTTATTTTTAAAGAAGAAATACTTTTCCGTGTTCTTGAACATAGTTACATCAGGTATCGCTTATTTAAAAGAAAATAAAGTGAAGGAAGAAGATGGACAAATTCAAGACATTTAGTATTCAGAAATTCGACGGAACCAATTTTCAGTTGTGGAAATACCAGATGGAAATAGTTTTTAGAGCAGAAAATTTATTGGATTTTGTCGAAGGTAAGAAAAAGTATGAAGAAAAAGACAAGAAAGAATTTCAAGATGTGAATGCGAGGGCAATGCTGTTTATATCGACTTCAATGGAATTTAAAGAACTTCAAACTATTATGACCTGTAAAACAGCTGATGAAATGTGGACTCGATTAAAGATAATTCATGAACAGAAGTCTAGTATAAATAAAGTAACTTTGAAACAACAATTTTTCAATTATAGAATGAATGAAACTGATGGAGTTGCTAAACATGTGAGTAAAATTGAATCAATGGCTCAAGCTTTATTGGATGTTGGAGAAAAAATTGAAGAAATAGATAAAATTGCTAAGGTATTAGGAAGTCTTCCAGCCAAATATGGACCTTTTGTTACTGCTTGGGATTCTTACGAAGAAAGTAAGCAAACATTTAACAATTTAACGGCTAGGCTACTTAAAGAAGAACAACGTCTAAATCAAATGGACGAAGTCTCAACCGCTTTTTCTTCTCTCAAAGTAAATAGATCCCAAAATAAAAGGCCGACATATACCAATAATCAATCCAAGAGAAACATAGAATGTTTTTATTGTCATAAAAAGGGTCATTTTAAGTCCGAATGCTGGAAAAGACCTGAAAATAAAACAAATAATGAAAAAATCAAAGATAATAGGCAATTTTCTAAACACCAAGCGTTAAGTGCTGAAACGAAGAATTTATCTGCCGTGGGATATGAAGATACTTGGCTAGCTGATAGTGCCGCTTCTAAACATATGACTTTTCATCAAGAATGGTTTACTGTTTTAAAACCATTGTCTTCTGAAATCGCTATTCAAATTGGAGATGATTCATTTATATATGCCGAAGGTATTGGTTCAATAGAGATTTTAGCTCTAGTAAATGGCAATCTGGAACCTCGAACACTTGAAAATACTTTGTATGTTCCGAATTTGAAGAAAAATCTATTTTCTATAGGAGCTGTAACAAATAAAGAAATGCAAGTCTTATTTGATAATAAAACAATTAAAGTTATGAAGGTAAATGAATTAGTAGCAACAGGAATTAAACTCTCTAATCAATGTTATAAAATGTTATTCAAATTTAATAATAATAATAATGATATAAATGCTTCAGCAGCAATTGAGAATTCAATAATGTTATGGCATGAACGATTGGGTCATGTGAATTTTCAGTCGTTAAAGAAAATGGCAGATGAAGGATTAATACCAGATTTAAAAATAAAATCTCTTGATGGATTATTTTGTGAAAATTGTCAATTTGGTAAGCAGCGGAGAAAATCTTTTCATGATCATCCTCAGTCATCGAAATATAAACCAGGTGAATATATTCATTCTGATGTCTGTGGGAAAATTCAAAACAGTTCTGTTGGAGGTGCTCATTACTTTGTTTTATTTAAAGATGATTGTACTTCTTATAGATTTGTCTATTTTATCAAGCATAAAAACGATGTTTTTTCTAAGTTTTTAGAATTTGAAAATTTAATTGAGCGACAAACTGGAAATAAAATTAAAGTGTTCCGAAGTGATAACGGAACTGAATATATAAATGAAAATTTCAAGAATCATTTCAAAAGAAAAGGTATTATACATGAAACATCCGCTCCTTACACTCCTGAACAAAATGGGAAAGCAGAACGAGATTTACGTTCAATTGTTGAAAGTGCAAGAGCTATGTTAGCGAACACAAATTTTCCTCCGAGTTTATGGGCCGAAGCTGTAAATAATGCAGTTTATATATTAAATAGAAGAATTTCTAAGTCAACTGAAACCTTGACACCTTATGAAAAATGGACAGGAAGAAAACCAAATATTAATTATTTAAGAAAATTTGGATCAGAAGCGTATATGCACATACCAAAGCAGTTCAGAACAAAATTTAAAAATAAATCAAGAAAATTATATTTAATTGGATATGAGAAAACTAGCTGCAATTATAGACTATATGATCCAGAATCAGGAAAAATTACAATTTCAAGAGATGTAAATTTTAATGAACATGAAAATCCTAAAGAAAATTTGATGAATAATGACAATTATGACAATTCTACAGTTTTTGAAATAAGTGAGAGAATAAATGAATGTGAAAGAGAAAAAGAAGTGAATTTTGATCTAGAAGATAAAAATTTAGATCCTGTTGATACAGAAAATGAAAATTTAGTTCCAGGAAATGAAGACCAAGAAGAAAGAAATGAAACTGTAACCGTACCTGAAGAAAGAAATGAAAGTGAAAATGTACCTGAAGAAAGAAATGAAACTGAAAATGTACCTGAAGAAAGAAATGAACCTGTACTTGAAGAAAGAAGATTAAGAGATAGAAATAGCATTAAACCACCATCTCGTTTTGTTTCTTATTTGGCCTGTGCTGCAATAGAAGAGCCAAGGACATATAAAGAAGCCATGAATTGCAAAGACAAGATGGAATGGCAAAAAGCTATGGAAGAGGAAATCTCATCTTTAATGAAAAATGAAACGTGGACTTTGGAGAAACTTCCTCCTGATCGTCAACCTGTTGGATGTAAATGGGTATATAGAATCAAGTACAAACCGGATGGCAAAATTGATCGCTACAAGGCAAGACTGTGTGCAAAAGGCTTTTCACAAGTGGAAGGAATTGACTATACTGAAACTTTTTCACCAGTTATCCGGTATGATTCTATAAGGCTATTACTTTCTCTAGTTGCAAGTGAAAATTTTGAAATTCGTCAATTTGATATCAAAACCGCTTTTTTGAATGGTGACATAGATGAATTAATTTACATGGAACAGCCCGAAGGTTTCAAATCTGCAAATGAAAATTTGTATTGTAAACTCAAAAGGAGTATATACGGATTGAAACAAGCTTCGCGTTGTTGGAACAAGAAATTTGTCGAATTTTTAAAATCATTTTCTTTCACTCAACTTAACTCTGATAAATGTGTCTTTAGAGCCGAAATTGAGCAAAATGAAATTTTTCTCGCCCTCTATGTCGACGATGGTTTAGTCATCTGTAAGTCAAATAAAATTTTGGATATGTTTTTAGAAAAACTTTCATCGAATTTTGAAATTACATTAAATGAACCTAATTGTTATGTCGGAATCGAAATAAAAAGAAATAAAGAAAACCAGTCAATGTTTATAAGTCAACAATCATATATTAAACGGCTTTTGAATAAATTTAATATGCAAGACTGTAAGCCAAATTATATACCAGCAGATCCTAACGTTGTTTTAAGCTCACAACAACCAGAAAGTGGAGAAGAAAAGGAATATATGGCAAGTGTCCCTTATAGAGAAGCCATCGGATGTCTAATGTTTTTAGCAACAGTAACCCGACCAGACATTATGTATATTGTAAGTCATCTAAGTAAATTTCTATGTAATCCGTCGAGACTTCATTGGACAGCAGTCAAGAAAGTCTTTAGATATTTGAAGGCTACACAAGATTTTGGAATTTGTTATAGCAAGAGTGAGTGTGATTTAATTGCTTTTTCAGACGCAGATTTCGCAGGCGATATTGATACTCGTCGATCAACTACCGGCTATATCACAATTTTTAATAAAGGTCCCATTTCGTGGTCATCTAAAAGACAAAAATGTGTCAGTAAGTCAACCACTGAGTCTGAATATATTGCCTCATCCGAAGCATCTCAGGAAATCACATGGCTAAGGACTTTACTTAAAGAATTAGGGATTCAACCTGAAGGTCCTACCAAGCTGTACGTAGACAATCAAAGTGCCATCAGACTTGTAAGAAACCCTGAATATCATAAAAGAACAAAGCACATAGACATCAAGTACCATTTTATTCGTGAACGTGAAGAAGAAGGTGAAATTAAGGTCTTATATATTGCGTCAGAAGAACAACTTGCAGACATTTTGACGAAACCTCTTCAAAAAGAGAAATTTATTAAAAACAGAGCTTCTTTGTCAATTAGGTCGACACAGTGAACAAAGAGGGGGAGTATTGTCAAATATAAATTGATCTCATATACATGTTATCTACTTTGTTCACTGCAGTAGACTTGATCGCTCATGTTATTGTTTTTATTACCTTTATTGTTTACCCAATGTTTTTCCTTCGCACTAAATAAATAATCGTTCTTTAACCTTATCCAGTTTATTAATTTTATTACA
>JAKCPI010014677.1:0-10634 GCA_023213315.1 Euborellia annulipes | reverse complement strand
GGTAATTTAAAGGTGACTCAAATCCCTTACCCCGCAATGAATTAGTTTTAAAAATCAACCCTCCACCTCATGAATATGGAAAGTAGACGTCATAAAATACGAGTGTGAATGGAGATGTGCATCTCTTCCATTAAAAAATAAATATTGGCAATAATCAAATTTTTCGTTGTTGTAATAATAATGGTTAACAAATACCGCTTTTATTTTTAATAGAATCATAATGTAAATAATAGAAAGAAATTATCACGAATATGTTTATTAAAGCTTTTGTGAACAGGACATATTATTATTATGGGAGTTTTTAATTACTATAAATATTCATTTTTTATTAAAAATATAACGTTTCGACTGTTTATCTTTCAGTCGCTTTGGCACGTCTGATTTCAAGTGAATTATCTTCATTTAGTTACTAACATTTTATATGCGTTGGTTTGTATTGCTATTGCATATGAAATGCTACTAATTTCACATTGGTGACCCTTATGAGCGTTTTTTTCCTCAGATGCCAGTTTTTTACTTATGTCACAGTACCAAAGTAATCACTTAATTAACCAGCTATTCCCCGGATAAGCTCCTTGACGATGACTTTCGGGCCTTTTTCACATCTAGTTAAACTGAAATTAAGAGCCCAGATCATCGCGAAAGCTTGCAGCCTATAGGTCTGTAATGTTACATACTGGTGTCCAATTTCTTTTCATTGCAAGGCTTAACCTCAAAGGAACAATTTACGTGAAGTTAGGTACATTTTTATATGCAATAAGTAGCAAACATACACTTATCCCCATGAAGTGGTGTTTAATAAAAAGAATATTTATTATGTATTAAGTTTTGAATTTAATTTTAACATTTTTCCACACATTCTGAATTAGCAATGTAAAATCAAAATAACATGCTTTTATATGGTAAACAGTAAAATGCTACTAACTTTAGAGTTATTCACTTGAGCTGGAGCAAAGTGCATAATAAATAATCAATACAAATGTGGTCTTATGAATTAAAACTCACATAATAAGAAGGGAATTTAGTACACTGATAGAATAGGAAATGAATTCTGATTGAGGCAAATTGGAAACCGGTTTGGTGAAATGAATAAGATTGCGTACATCAGTCGGCGGTTCCGGCTTTGGTCCATTTTCGCCATTAAATGAAACCATACTGGAACATCCACTGCCGTTTGTACTGGACCGCCAACTTCACACGGTGAGATGTCCAGACGAAAGGAGGAATCTGTACCCAGGGATGTTGGTAGTAGTGGGGAACTCGCTGTGTTATTTTTATTATTATCGACGCCAGATCATCGAGGAGCGGAGGAAGACGAAGAGGATCTATTCGGAATGAGGGGATTCCTCGATAGGTTGTAGTGATACCATCTCTTCGATTTGTTCGAGGCAAACTTTACGAGATAAACCTAAACACAAAGTTCAATGAACTTTCATTTATAATAAAAAGAGCAAAAAAAAATGCTTATTTATTTACATTCCATTTGATTAAGGAAAAACATTTCATAACTGTAAGTTTTTCTTTATCTCATCTGCTGAGATTTATTAGAAATTAATATCCCTTTCGGGCTTGGTGAAGCGGTTAGCTGATGCAACATGTATACCAAAAGTCGGGAAACACCCCAGGCAGTCCGATGATTTCATTTGGAGCCATTGATACCAAATAGGAAACAGAAATACCCGGACCCCCAAAAATATTATAAATAATAACAGTTATCGTCAAAGTCTAAATGACCGGAGTTGCCGAAAAACTGTAGATGTGGATGTGTGTGTGCAGGGTGTTAAAAAAATTAATTGAAAACAATAACGCTTGTTCTGGAAGTATTTATATTCAGAACAAAAACCACTATACAGTCGATGTTTCTGGTGAACTCCCAAAGCTTCCCTTCTTCAGGATTAATGTGGTTTTAGTAAATTAACCTTCTCCCCTTGGCTTTATAATTAGAGTAGAGTCCAAATTGCGGCGGCCTATTCGTGGAAAGCCATTTACTTGCTAATGAGTTACCTAAGATAATTGATCAAGATATATGCAACGAATCACTACAAATTCTTTTTCATACTGCAATTCTTAAAACCAAGGAATGTTAATTTTCTAAAATCACATTAGTCCTGAAGAGGAGTTCTGAGTAGAAACGTCGACTGTTTAGTGAATCGAATTCTTGGCCTGAATAATTTCAATACCTACACCAGGCTTTCATTTTATATTATTATTAAATTACATTGTCAATCCGCTTGACATTGCTTTTTGACAAGAACTTGATGCATACTTCCTCCCTGATTCTAAATCTTCTTAAATTTGAACAAATTTAAGTAAGTGAATCTCGAGGTACTGATTTTCGGGGGAGATTTGCGGCCACAATTTTGAAGCTATCGACCTCAAATTTTCTTTTAAATTAAGTTAAATTAAAGCTATTTAAAATATCTACAACTTATAGAAGCCTTTTTTTTTTATTTTCGAAAAAAAATCGGTCTCTATCTTATAGATCAAAGTTTTCTAAACTGTGAGGCGCGCCTCCCCGCGGGGCGCGGACTAGTCCCAGGAGGCGCGAATATTAGCTACAGTGAGCAATTTTCTAAATGATTGCTAAAGTCTTATAAATTATAATTTTTAAGGGAGGCGTGATAACGAAGTTTAGAAACCACTGTTATAGATAATTAAATCAGTAAGCATTATGTTAAAAAATATTAATTTTTTGTCTTTAATTAATTAGCTGGAACCTTTCGAATGAAATGGAATAAATCGCTTGTTTCCCTATGGGCAGAACTAACGCCATCTCTTGCCGCCTAGAGTAACCAACTTCTCATTCGACGTTTAACTCGCCCCTTAATAAATCTTATCTTATACTATTAAACGAGCAATATATGTTTGTTTGTTTGTAAGCACATCAGTTCTCGAAAACGGTACTAAAATTTTTTTTTTTTTTTTAGATTTTAAATAGGCTAGTATAGTATTTTTGGTACGCTAGGTCTTGTCTTTTGGGTTAATTCGAGTACTAGTACTTTTTGAGTTTTTTTTTCCCTATTTTAATCTATTGTAATCATTTATCTCCTCTCCCCTTCAGGGGTGGGAATTAAAATTCCACTGTTATTGATATTAAATATAATTTGATAACATTTTATATGAATGGGCTCCAAAAATTATTATTAAGTTAATGTTTACTTTTGGGTCCATTGACCTCGATCTTGATCGTATGCCATTGCATTCTCTCTCTCTCTCTCTCTGAGGTTCAATTATTTCACCATACACAATTAACTCATTTAAAGGGCCTTTTTTATATTAAATTCAGGTCAAAAGGTTGCATTGCTTGGCTATGCATGAGTTAAAAAAAAAAAAATTTTATCAACACACACACACACACCCACAAAAATTACGGCTTTCTTTTCGCCTTACTTCGATAAAAATTGAATTGAACGAACGACCCTTGACTTTCCTTTTCTTGTGTGTTTAGATTATTTATTTATTTATTTATATGGCGTCATACTCCTTCCGGAATTAGGAATGTATGTAAATCGGCTAACAAGACTTACATATATTATAGAAAGCAAAGCCCTTTGAATTTATACCCAGGCACGTTTGATGTTTGTTTTTTTTTTTTTCTAAGCATAATAATACACATTAATTTGGAATACTTTTAGATAACATTTTTATTATTTATTATTTCATCAATGCCAACATATTTCGAGTCGTAATCCGTATTCGGGCATTTATCTGAAATAATGGACATCTTGTGGGTACATGGATGGCGACCACGAGCTACCCGAGCTGAGACTGACAGTCCTTCTGTTCTATATTTTCAACAGGCGTCAGACCGTGCGACGGGCCGGCCTGTTGTATTTCTTCAGGTCGTAAAAAAACCTCTTCCCGCCGACCCCGCACCGCGGAATTAAGACGAAGAAAGAAGAACAGTCTGTTTTCTGCCACCCCGCACCACGGGAATAATAAGGCGAAGAAGAAGTTGTGATTTATTTAAGGAGGGGCTTCAGGGAGGCCACATTGGATCTTTGGTCCAAAAATACAGAGGTATTTTAAAGTATATTTTTATGTAGTTTTTTTTTTTAAATGAATAAATTCTTGGTCCTTTACTATATTTTTTTTTTAATTATGATTAATTGAAAAATAATGAAAATTATTTTTTTTTTATATTTATAAAAATGCAAAAAGATTTATATTATGATAATCCTAATTTTTTTCTTAATTTAAAAATGTATATTTCATTAATATCCAATAATAATTAAATAAATTGGTGACAAAGTAAAAAAATAAATTTTGGTATTAAAAAAAAAAAAAAAAAAAAAAAAAAAAAAAAAAAAACGACTAAATAGTTGAGCACTCTTGCAAAAGATGGCAGGCTAGTCGAAAACAAACAGCCGCCATTATCAGATCACTTATAAATATTTTTATGCTGTTATATAATATTTATAAACAATTCATTGTTAAAAGGCCAACCAAATGAATTAGATTAAATATAGCCCTACCATCCTGCCATCTGTTGGGCGAATTTTTGTGAGAGTTGCATTTTTGGCTCACTCCTGAAAGCCCTTAACGCCATCTCTAGGCAAAAACTTGTGAACAGCTTTGCCTTCTGAGGGCCCTTTATAATTCTCAACTTGTTAGTGATAAATCTGGATCGAAACATGTCGGAAATCATTAAATGAATAATAAGTAGAAATCAGAAGATCAAATTTCTTACAAAATTGAATTATAGTAAACTAAAACAGCCTTGTGTATTCCAAAAGTTTCCAGGAGGTCTAGTTTTGGACTTCTCCACGCCTATCATAGCAAGTTTCAATTTATTGTAACTAATAAACATCAGAGGACGGACAGATAAATTTTGTCCGAAACGTCTCCTTCGCCATTTGGCATACAAAGTCTTTCTTTCGTGTCTTTTCTGCTCCCGTACTTCCAAACTGCAATAAATAATATATTGAAACATATCACCTTGTGTTTTTAGTTTTAATATCCTCTTTAAATTTTAATAATCCCATAGAGATAATAAATTTTAAGAAAAGGGACAAAATTTAATTAATAACAGTGGGTCATTGGTTCGTTTCCCGTCTTACTGATGAAATTATATCGATTATGATTAACTCGTCGCACTTTCAAAAAAAGTTGTGCGCTGTGCGACCAGTCACACCAGATTCTTTTTCTTTCGTTCAACACACACACACACACACCTTTGTTTGAAATGATTTTTAAAATCAAATAAAAAAAATTTCTTTTTTTTTCCTATATCTTTAAAATTGCCCCTGAACCATATGTGTGTGTGTGTGATTAAGATGGCCTTGTGGGGCGCTGGGGGGCCTTCGTGCTTGAAACCCGCCCCCCTCGGCACGTGGCCGAGAAAAAATGTTAACACACACACACACACACACATACACACATACGTATACAGACGACAAGTGATGTCAGAGAGTCACACAGACGGACGTTAACAAACTTAAGTTGCTTGACTTTGCTCGCTAGCTAGAGAGCTTCTTTAGTGTCTGCCTGCCTGCCTGCCACCGGATGTCCTGTCGTCGTCTATTTAAAAATGAATAACAAAAAAAAAAAAATGTCTATCTGCTATCTTTTAGCTAAATGGTACAGAGTTGAGTGATTCTTAACAGGTTGAAATCAATTTGGTGGTATAGAAACTTTGTTCGGGGATCAGTCAAATGTCATATAATTGAAGTGAATATAAAGTAGTAATTTATTTGTTTGACAAAAGTAGTTAAGTGGCCCTTTGTGCTTTAGTAGGAGGAGACACCTTCATTAACTTTATTAAAAGGGGAGGGGAGCGTAAATGAAAATCTCAAGTTTTTGTTCACTTGCTACTACAGGCCAAACTCTCGAAGACCTGACATGTTGTGCTTACTCAGAGAGGGTAACTTTCATGGAAATAATACTGAGACGGGTTTCCGTTTCCTTCTTCAGGAGGAGGCATCTCAAATAGATTATTTGAACTCGAGTTGTCTTTTGCCCTAAAAAACCGTTTGCAACAGTTTGGGGGAGCGTACAAGTATTACGTAACGCAATTTTTGAAGATCCCCCCCCCCTCCCCCATGTAACGCGCCGTAACATTTTTCTGAACCCCCCCCCCTAGACGTTGCGTAACACCCAAGTGGCCATTTTTATCTAAAAGTCACGATTTTGTTGCGCAAAGTACCGGAAAATCGCTAAAATACCAGTTACGTAACGCGTTGTTCAACCCCCCCCTCCCCCCTGTAACGCATGGTACCGTTTTACGAGACCCCCTCCCTCAAATTGCGTTACGTAATACTTGTACGCTCCCTTGGCCTGTAATCATCCCGCCCCCTCCCCAAGAGAAATTGAGTCAATATGGGCCCCCGGGGGAATGGCTGGTCCCATTGCCCCCTAGCCGAATTCTCTAGTTAGGCCCATGCCTGTAATATATTGGTATATATATATATATATATATATAATTCGTTTCAAACAAAATGATTAACGATTGTGCTATTATTATAAATAAATAACACTTTTGGCCTTAATTGTAGTTTATTTTTTATCTAGCAAAATTTAATACTAAATCTACATACGATTAATGCCAAAAATGTTTTTATTTCCAAATTTGCACTTAATAATAAATATTTCAATATAATTGATATTTATTATATCAATGGCCGAGAATTTTTCTTAATTAATGATAATTTTTCTTTTGTGAAATTATTTCCTCTTATTCGAATTTTTTTTTTTTTTTTTTTTTTTCATTTATTTGGCTTTCGACCTAAAGCCATGCCAAAAACAACATTTTACAAATTATATACATCAAAAATAAATAATAATATAAAATATAGATCAGCAAAAAATAATACAATAGAAATTACATACTACAAACAAAACCGACAGTAATAAAAGTTTCACAAAAAGAAAATGATAGCAACAAAAACTGATACAAAATAAAATCGTATTCAATAACATTATAAAATACAAAATGCTGATTGGTTCTTTATTAGATGGCTATTCTTGATGTGTGGAGGAATGTAGTGAGGGCGTCTATTGTTTGTAGTGAGGGATTCTTTAAGAGTTGTATCCATTTAGTGGGGTCCCGGAATCTTGGCTGTATTTCTTCCAATTGTTTTCTTTGGTTGCTAAAATTAGGGCAGTAAAAGATGACATGTTCTGGCGTGGCTATAGCACCGAGAGAGCAGTGGCAGATGGGGGAAGGTATGAGATGTAGTCTGTGTAAATGAGCAGGGCATCTGGTATGGTTGATTCGGAGCCGGTTTATTATCGTTATTTCTTTTCTTGAGAGTGTCGGAAACTTAGCAAACCATGGAGGTCCAGGCGTAGATTTTATTTTCGCCAACCAAGAGCCTCTTGTGAGACTAGAATACTTCCACGAATTGGACCATTCTTCCATCATTTGCGTTTTTATGAGAGGTATCGTGTCTCGCCAGGGTATGGGTTCGCTGTACTCGATTCCTTGGATGGTGGCTCTTTTTGCAAGTCTGTCAGCTATTTCATTTCCGGGACAATTATTATGTGCTCTGATCCAGCTTAATGCGATGGTTTTGTTCTTTAGACTGCATTGATGTAGGAGAGTCAGTATTTGAATTTGTATGGGCCCGGGATCTTTATTGTAATTTGTAGATTGAAGTGATTGTAGTGCCGACTGTGAGTCTGAGATAATATTTATTGCAGTGAAATGGGAATCCTGAGCGTATTTCACGGCTTCTCGAATGGCTACTAACTCTGCACTGAAGATGGAGAATGGTTTTGGTAGTTTTATCATTTTTGTTGAAGAGGTCTGTTCTACAAAGTAGGCACATCCCACGTTTGACGCTGTTTTCGATCCATCTGTATATATGTTGCAGTCGTATGGAATTACAGGCTGTTGGTATTGCTTCAGATAAATTTTTGGTTGAAAATTTACCAGCCGGAGATCTATTTGAAAGTATGTTTGGTATGTGCTTTTTCTAATGGAGATATCGAGAGCTTTTGTTTTGATCGATGCCAGAACTATTGGCGGGATGTGTGAATTATTCCAATACCCAGAGGAGAAGTATTTATTTTCTAGAGAGTTAATTGCTTCTATTGTGGGATGACAGTATTTGGTCTGCCTTTTTAAAATAAACTTTTTTGCGGCGAAGCTGCTTCTTAATGATAAGGGAGGATCATTGGCCTCTACACTTATTGCATTGGTGGGTGAACTTTGCATATATCCTAATGATATTCGGAGAGCTTTAAATTGTACGGTTTCTATCTTTCTTAGTGAAGTTTTACAAGCTGAACTATACAGGAAATTGCCATATTCAATTCTTGAGCGGATAAGGGCCTGGTACACTTTAAGGAGAGAAGTGGGATGAGCTCCCCAGGAATAGTTTGCGAGCATTCTCAGTAGATTGAGGGATGAAGAGCATTTTTCTATTAAATATTGAATATGAGCCTTCCAAGTTAGTTTGCTATCTAATACTAATCCTAAATACTTTACTCTAGCGATAACTGGAATTTGGACTCCTCCTAATCTAATATTTTCGACTGATGGCACTCTTCTTTTTGTGAAGATGCATACTGAAGACTTTGAAGGGGAAATAGTTAAACTGTTACTGTGAAGGTAAATATTCAGATTATAAATAGAATAATCTAGGGTAGAGCGACAATTTTCCAGATTTTTATCTGAATGATAGATGACTAAGTCATCTGCGTATTGAAGTGTCTTAGCGTTGGAATTTAATCCTCGTTCCAGGTCGTGCGTATAGCATAGAAACAGGGTTGGGCTTAAGGACGATCCTTGAGGGATCCCTCTGGATACGTTTCTACCTATTACCTCAGTTTTTGTGTTTAGACAAATTTCCCTATCATATAATAACTTGAATATAAGGTTTGATGTTGATATTCCTATTCCTAGACTTGCAAGTTTTTTGCGAAGGATGTGCAGGTCTACATTATCGTAGGCGCCTTCAACGTCAATGAAAGTGGCCATCGTATATTCTTTATTTGCAAAAGACTCTAGAATGTTAGAATATAATATGGTTAAATTATCTACTGCGGAATATTGGGACCTGAACCCAAAGGAATATTGAGAAAACTTAAAGTTAATTTCAAGAAAATTTTCAAGTCTATATTTAATCAGCTTTTCAAAAATCTTCAACATGCAACATGATAACGCTATCGGACGATATGACATAGCACTAGTGCGCGGTTTATTTGGTTTTAAAATAGGAATGATTACCTGTTTCTTCCAAGAGGGTGGAATGTAGTGTGTATATCTTATTTCGTTAAATATTTCCAAAATAAAAAATAAAACAGATACTGGAAGAAACTTTATTAAAATGTACATAATATTATCAATTCCGGGGGCTGATGTGAAATTGGTCGTCCTTTTTACCACCCTTTCTAATTCATTGTAGGAAAAAGGGTAGTCTAAGATATCGTAGCCTGCTGTTTGAGTCTCAAAGTCTGTATTTGTATTTTGTGTGTCCTGAAGAACTGTTGGAGGAGCTAATCTGTCTAAAAACTCGTCAGCTATCTCCTTTGAGAGGGGCTTTAATGAATTTCTCTTTGTGTTTTTAAATTTACTAACTTTGTTCCAGATGTCTTTAGAATTTGTTCGTGGGTTGACGGAGGCGCAAAATGTGTTCCATGTTTCTCTCTTGGCAGCTTTAATTGTACTTTTGGCTATTGCTTGAGACTTTTTAAGATTCAAGTAGTTGTTAAAATTGGGGTCTGCTTTGTATAAGGAATGGGCTATTTTTCTATTTTTTGTAACTTTTTCACACTCCTTATTCCACCAACAAACAGGAGGATGTCGGAAATATGTGGAATATTTAGTTTTTGGGATTGCCAGTTCTATTCCTTTGTTTATGAGATATATTACGTATTCATATTTTAATTCTGTAGATAACATTAATGGACGGCTATTGAATTCGTTTAGGATTGTGGATTGATATAAGCTCCAATTTGCCTCTTTAATCTTAAGTCTTGGAATAAAGGAGTCAATTTGGACCGGGGCAGTAAACGGTTTTTTAATCAATATGGGGAAGTGGTCAGATCCTAGAGAGTCGTCGAATATTTCCCATGTGAAGCTGTAAAATAGGGAAGTTGAGCAAAATGAGACATCCACTATAGAGGGAGTGTCCGATCTGAAATTTAGTCGAGTGGCTGAACCGTCGTTGAGGGGGATTAATTCTAGTTGCTCCATTAGATATTCCAAGCTTTCGCCCTGTCTGTCTAAGAATCTATTACCCCAACTGGTTGAGTGGGCGTTAAAATCACCCAAAAGGAACATAGGCAATGGAATTCCCTGAGTGAGTCTCAACCATTCGTTATTTGAGAGAAGTACCCTGGTTTGCAATATACCGCTGCGATTGAGATTTCTAAGTAATTTGGTATTTTTGTTCTTACCCCGCAAATTTGTACATCCTCATTTATGGATGGAAAGTCGAGAATGGTAAACTCCAAATCCTGATGAATGAGAATCATTGAGCCCCTTTTCCGTCTTGTCTATCTTTTCTTATTGTTTCAAATTTATTGATTCTAAAGTTGAGTGCCCGGTTTTAACCATGATTCTGCTATAGCAGCTATTTTAGTATTGGATTCTATAATGAATTTTTCAAAGCTTCCTTTGTTAGCGTTAATGGATCTTGAGTTCCATTGAGTGATCTTCAAAATAACTCTCGTGAAGTTCGAATCCA
>JAKCPI010014676.1:0-22149 GCA_023213315.1 Euborellia annulipes | reverse complement strand
GCAACAGACCCTGGGAAAATGATATAAAGGGTTACATGGGAACGACGACTGGTTAGCCCTAGCAACCCTCCCTTTTTTTATAATAAATAACGAACAAGACTAGAAAATGTTGCGGAACCTGAATTGAAAGAGAAAAAATAGACTTGATCGCATCAGGCGTCTGGAGCGTTGAGTGACCCGTTGATTTCCGTAACCCATTCACTCGGTTCATTCATTAATACAAGCAACAGAACATCAACAGCTCAGGAAACGTCTTTGGTACCCAAAACGTGCCTCTCTCGTTGGCAATGTAAAGAGGGAAGAGGAGGAGGAGTGTCCTCTCTCTCGGACGTTGGTCATCCGTTCTCACACTCACCATTCTCCATTTCAACAACCTGGAGCGGTCACTCCTCCTCTTCCGGAGCAATTAACTCCTCTCCAGAGCCAAAATATCGCTTAAAAATGAATAAATTGCGTGTGGGCCGGTTAAGGATTTTCTAAATATACTTGATTATCATACAATAAAACGATTTTTGATATTCATGAAAGGTAACTATTTATATGCCAGTAGTTGAATAATATTTTTAAGATAAGGAGAGAGTACATTACTTTTGTTTTTAATCAAGAGAATATGAAGCTATTTAAGGACTCTTAAAAAAAACTTTTTTCATCAATAATTAAATAAAATACAAACAGGGCAGCCAGGGAAGTACACAAGCTGAAGAATGTGTAATAGAGAGGAGGAAAGTCCGGATCACGTCCTTCAGTGTCAAAGATTTAAGATAAGACTACAGGACCACCTAAAACAACATCTAGAGGAACTTAGAAGAAAAAAATTCTTAGATATCCTGAAGATGGCCCCGGATAGGAAAACTCTGGCGTTATGAAAGATTTGGGAAGATACAAAAAGTGAAGAGAGAAATAAATGACGTTTTTTTTTTAAAGTGAAACTTTAATTTGATGCCCTCAAATTTTTTCGCTCTTCTATCAGCATGTCGCGTGACGTCACAAGCTGTGACGACAAAAATTGTAAAGTTGAAATTTAATATATTATGATGAATTATAGAAAAAATAATTGTAAAATTTAATTATTCAATTTTTAAATTGATAAAATATAATTTTTTAAATAATTTAAATTGATTCAAATCTTCAATTACTAAATAACTCAGTTTTTAACATGTCTCTATTGATTTCCCATTTTCCAATTATTAAGTTTCACTTGCATCGTGGTTTCATAAAACCACACAATGATTTTTATTATACTAATGTATATAAATCAATTAAATATTTTACAAAAACTTTGTATATATGTAGACCAGTAAAGAAAATAATACAGCTCCATTTTCACATTTGGAACTAACCTCTATTAATAATTAATTACGTCACATATTATTGCGTTTGACAATAAAATTTCATTGTTCATTGGGGATTGTTGACTACAACAAAGTTATTCATTCAACTTTATGGTTCTATTCAGTATATAGGCATTTAGGGTTCAATAAACTTTCCACGTGAGTTGATTTAAAGATATATATTTAATTAATAAGAGACAACTGGAGCTGTAGTAATATTAATATAAACAAGATTAATTGAAAAATAAATAGTAGCCAAAATGAAACACCCTGTGTGCCACGTATGAATATAATAAGGATCGTTGTTTATTTTCATGAACGGCGCCCACAAACCATAAACATCCAGACATTCCTCTCTCTCTCTCCAACTGCTCCTAATTAATCCCTTTTTTTTTTGTTTTTTTACTTCACATAATTGCTCCTTTCTGCTCAAAGACCGGCGCCAACATTTTTTTTTTTCGTTAATTGGTTTCTTCAATTCCAAATCAATTGTTTTAATTACGTAGTGGCAATTAATAAGCACTCGCTTTGTAGGAGCCGCTCCCAAACAGGAAGAGGTCATCGACGACCCTCATGTCCCACATCCGTTGCGATGAATAAATTCAACGAATTAAACATAAAAAAAGAATTTTTTCTTAAATTTTTCTTTAGAATTAATCCCTTCCATCTGTTTGGGCAAATATTTGTTGGAAAACCGCAAGACAGTTTTTGTTCGTTCTTCTTCTCTTTTGTGTCGGTGGCAGATGTCTGACATCGCCAGTTGGGTGGATTTAAACTTTTCTGATACAATTAGATGAACAGCGATTGAAAAAAAAAATTTGTATTATAATAAATATTTATTTAAGGTTCAGGAAATCTCCAATGAGCAACGCAGCTAGTTGTTTTTGCAATTTTATTTAAATACAAAGTGCCAGGGCCAACGTTTCGGTCGCATATAGGACCATCATCAGGGCCAAGCCATTGTCAATTTATTATTCCTCATGGTCATATTGGCCAAAGAAATTATTAATAATGCAATAAACTCAATGACCAAATTATTAGCCAAAGACCATGAGGAATAATAAATTGACAATGGCTTGGCCCTGATGATGGTCCTATATGCGACCGAAACGTTGGCCCTGGCACTTTGCATTTAAATAAAAATTGAAAAAAACAACTAGCTGCGTTGCTTATTGGAGATTTCCTGAATAAATCATATTATCAGCTATATACCTCAATTAAATAAATATTTAAAAAATTAGAATTCTTATATTGCTTTATTACTGGAGGAGGGGGAGGGGCAAACCATGTCTTGAACTCCCCCCCCATTTAAAATTTCAGGCTACGCCTCTGTTGCTATCCCTTTGTTCACTGTGTCTCCTAATTGGACCCTGTTACGCATTAGTGTGTCAAACCCCAGCTATCGAGTTTTGAGAAAATTAACATTCAAGTTTTTTGTTTGTTTTTTTTTTAATTTTTTTTTTTTTTTTTTTTTGTAAATTGTGCAGAGTAACATTAAATATAAATTTTTTTAGGACATATTTCATAAAAAATACTATTAATTAAAGCATTTGAAACAATATTCCGTGCTTAACTCAATTTTTAATTTTGTTTGGCGCTTGACACACTAATGCGTAACAGGGTCCAATTAATTTAGGACCGGATTTCCATGCAATTGCATATTTTATTTAATAACATCTACGATCTAGTAGATCAATTATGCATCTAGAAAATCATAAATCAAATTTTATAATGCATATTTGAAAGATATTTGCATATTTTTCATGTTTTACTACATAGGCCTATATTTTAATATTATTTACATGTTTTAGTATTTTCAACTGCATGTTTTGGCAGTTTTTTTTAATCATCTACTATTTAAAAAAAAAATTAAAATACTTTTTAAATTATTTTGTTTTATGTAAAATAATACCCAAATTGATCTATTAAGCATTTTGAACAACTTTTGTTTGAAAAAAAAAATTTTTGTATCTTTTACAAAATTGTAATCGGCGCTCGGAAAAAAATTTTTGTTTTAATTTACATTTATCTATATAAATAATAGTGTCCGTCTGTCGGTCCATTTGTCTGACCGTCTCACGCTCTGTTTGACCAACTTCCCTTTGAAATTTTGAAACGAAATTTTGCACTCTTATAGAGGACGTTATGGAGAGTGCCGGAAAAATACTCGGGTCCCGGAATTCCTATAACTTTTTGAGTTATTAATTCCTAAAGTTACGATTTCTCCCATAGGAAATGTATAGAGAAATATTTATGTATTCTTTATTTATATATTCTATGAATGTAAACAAATCTTCAAGCAGGCACTGGATTGAAATACGTAGTAATAATGCCTGGACCCCCCAATAGATATGGACCGTTTATTTTGAAAGTGGTGTAAGTTCATTTTCTATCTGTTTATTAAAAAATCTATTTACCGACCAATTTTCAAATGTACAAAACATGGGAATTTTTTAAGAAATTTACCACTAGCTTATACACTAGTTATACATAGAAAATTTAAGCATAAATTATAAATAATTTTTTTTTAAATAAATGCATTTTAATGAAAAAAATGATTTAAAAAAAGTCAATTTATTCAAAAATCATTATTTATATATTAGAATAAACAAACAATCTACATAAAAAAGATCTTTCTTTCGTTTTTATCGTTAAATGGTTTTTTTTTTCCCTCCACCAAGATAAAATGAAATGTTATCTTATGTTTTTTTTAGATATAATTTCATTCATCCGCATGGAAATCGAATCCACATGGGGAGGAATAAAAAGCACGATTTTAATAGGAAGAGGCAAAGTTAAAAGTTAAATATTGACTATTTATCATTGAGTAAATATTATTTGGAATAAATCACTCTTTAATTAGAATAAAAGTACGGTATTTATTATTACTCAGGCAGCCGGGGAGGGGGAAGAAGGCTTTCTAAAATGGGGCCAATGAGTGGAGTGGAGTTTAATTGAATGAATCATTTTTGGGTGGGTGGCCACAAATTGAAGGCACATAGATTAATGAAGATAGAGAGCTTCCAATTGAGAAATAAACAACAATCTTGTCTCCTTACGATTATGACTTCAAATTACAACGATTTTATGCAATATCATTTGTTTATTAATTGTACCAGGGCAGTGACCCCCTGCCTAGAAAATTATAATTATTACTCCAATTCAGGGCCTGCTTGAGGATTTGTTTACGTTCATAGAATACATAAATGCAAAAAGAATACATAAATATTTCTCTATACATTTCCTATGGGAGAAATCGTAATTTCAACAATTAACAACTCAAAAAGTTAGGAATTTCGAGATGAATTTCCCTTTAATATATAAAAAATTTCGTTTCGAAATTAGCGTGACAGACAGACAGACGGACATTAGCGAATTATATATACAATGTATATAGATTATTCAATACTTTCTCTTAAAATAAAATAAATTCTTTTATACCACTATAAGTGCAGAATAGTAGAAAGAAATCTTTTTAGTGTGTATATAAAATATTTTTTATACTACAAGTAAATATATAATTCAGAATTGTATTTTGGAGTTTAGACTTTCACAGTTTAATAAAAAGAATTTGATTTTCGGTTTAACATTGTAAAAATTACGACGTTTCGGCCACTCATTCTGTGACCTTCTTCAGGTACAATTCAGCTAAGATTACAAAGGTCTGAATCTGTAATCTTAACTGAATTGTACCTGAAAAAGGTCACAGAATGAGTGGCCGAAACGTCGTAATTTTTACAATGTTAAACCGGAAATCAAATTCTTTTTATTTCAGGATTGTAATCAAAAAGGTTTTCGGAAGGGGGTGTGACATTTGACCCCCCCTCCTTTCGCAGCGGACGGAATTTTATCCTAGTTATCCAGATTCTTTTTAAAATAAATTTTTTCCAGAGAAACCTTAGTAGAAAAATTATACACCTATTATCATTATCTTTAATTTTTTCGGATTAAAATGTAAATAAATAATTTTTTTATTAAATATATTAATATTTCAAAATAGCGTATTTGAACAATTCACATGTTTTCAAGTAAAAGTTAAAAGTTTTTGTTCTCATATAAGAAAGACATGGTTTTATTTATTAGTTTTTATGCAATGCTCAAAACAAATGAATGTAATACTGGCACAGATATTCAACCAAAGTACACTAATGAGAGACCTAATTATGTAATAATTTAAACATGGAAAAACAATAAAGCGAAACATCCTACCGCTACTGTATAAATCATGCTTTGAAAACTTGTTAAAAAAATAAATAATAAATAAAGGAAATTCATAATTTTAACAATTTATTTTCAACTTTCATTGCATTAAATTTCGCCATGTGAATAAGAGAAATTTTTTTTTTCTTTTGCAGTTCAGAGGAATGATCTGAGAAAAGATGGATAGGCCACGTAGAAGAAAAAATCTGGTGTGACTAGTCGCACTTTCTTTTACTTTCAGTAATTGAAAGTTGTGTTCAGTGCTTTCACACCAGATTTTTTGTGTCGTCATATACTTAGTTTCCGCTGATATTTTTTTTTTTTTTTTTTTTTTTTTAATAAAAACATTCGCACTTTTTTCCCACTCACACTTCATTCACAGTCTTTTCGGCAATTTAAGCTATTTAAGACGATACCAGTTATTTGTAAATATATTTATTGGGGGTCCAGGCATTCTGATTTGAATAAATAAATGAATGAATAAATTGAAATGAATAAATTCTTATTCAAGACATTTGGTATTCAAATGGTTTAAATAAAATCATCGGACTGCCTGGGGTCCGAACCCGCGACCCTTAGTATACAAAACAGGCGCGCTACCAACTACACCAAGCCCGAGGGCCCGCTGATATATTAGAATTGTGTAAAATCAGAGGAAAATATTTATATTTTGTTACCAAGGCAAACATTTCTCCTATCTTTCCTATGAAGTCAAAAGTAAAGTCTGCTTCAAACAATTTTGAGGGCGAAATGAGAATATACATTTTAAAGAGCATCTAAAAAATAATTCATTTATGAATTTTAATCAAAATCTTTAAAGCGAATTTTGAGAAAATCAGAAAAAAACTAAAAAAGTACATTAGTAAAGTACTAATACTCTTTGGCCGATTTTGTTCAAAATTATAGTGTAACGTCTCAGTGTGGTACCTAATTTAAATATAAAATTTCAACCTCCTAGCTCTTTTCGTTCACAGACAGATCCACTTTTTTGAACTTAGGGAATCACAAAACGTGTATTTCCATCAAAATTAATTACTGAATCCATAGAAAATAAAAAAAACAAGGGAATTTGCATATGTCTAATAAAGGTGCGAATTCTTGATCAAATAAATAAATTTCGTGTGGACGGACATTCATTCAAATATTATATAACTAATGTCATTCATTCATTCTTTTTTTTTTTTTAAATAATATCAGAGCATCACTAACACGCAAACAAGTTCATTTACATCAATGACCTCGAGGGAATAAATAGAGCCTAAACCGATTAATATATCTGGAATAAATAAGAGGAAAGTAAGAGCAAGCAGGTGTTTGAGAGTTGTCTTTGAGTCCTTGTCGAGGTCACCTCAAAGCTGCTTTAAAGGGGGGGGGACTTCCTTTTTGAACCAATGAAGCCAAAACAAAATTCCCCTTCCGGATCCTGCGAAACCTGAACTCTGCAACACACGTGCTCTCTCTCTCATCGCAGGTTAATTAATTTCACTTCCTTTAGACCACATGTTCTTTTTTTTTTTTAATTGAAAATCCGGTCTTTGTGATTTACTCTTTATTTTAAATGCACGGACAAAAAGGCTTCTTTGTTAGGGACTTTCTCTATATTTATGCTTATTTACTAAATATTTCATCATTCAGAGACAAAGAGATGTCAATTTTTTTTCACAGGAAAAAATTCCCTCCCCTGACCCCGATAGTCGATTTTCGGATTGATTCGGAGAAAAAAATCTGGTGTGACTGGCATAGCACACAACTTTCTCTTACCCTTCGGTAAGAGAAAGTTGCGCATTGTGCTGGTCACACCAGATTTTTTGTGTCGAGATATATTTAGTTTCCCATAGCACCTTAGTTTCAAACTTGCATTTTAAATGTTGACTGCTTGAAATAAACTATGGTTATTTTTCAAAATTTTAATCTCATATTTGGACATTTTTTTTTTTTTTTTTTTTTTTTTTTTAAACATTCACACTTTTTTTCCTCATTCACACTCACACTCACCCACACATTCATACAGCCTTTTCGGCAACTTAGGCCATATAAGACTTTGACGATAACCGTTATTTATGAATTTATATATATTAGGGTCCAGGCATTTTTTATTTAAGCCATCTGGTATCCAGATGGCTTAAATAAAATCATCGGACTGCCTGGGGTCCGAACCCGCGACGTTTGGTATATGAGGTTAGCACGCTAACCTCTACACCACGCCCCGTGGGCATTTGGACATTTTATACACAATATAGATTCGTAAATAAATACAAAATTTCATAAGAATTGGAAAAAAAATTTTAAATGCGTAAAAAGTTCCAAAGGGGACCCCCCTTTTGAATCGAAATTAACATACAAATCCCTATAGGAAATTAACATTGGTCAAATGCGAAGATTAGGTGGAAAGTTTAAAACGTGTAGAAAGAGAGAAGATAATTTTGTGAGAGAGAGAGAGATATATATGTTTTCTCCGAAACAATTACAGGCAGAAATAAAATAAAAATAAATGGGAATTTAAATAATAATTTTTTTTTTTTTTTTTTTTTCAAAAAAACATTCACACTTTTTTCTCATTCACACTCACACTCACACACACATTCACACTGTCTTTTCGGCAGCTCAGGCCATATAAGACATTTACGATAACCGTTATTTATGAATTTTATATATTAGGGTCCAGGCATTTTTTATTTAAGCCATTAAATAATAATTGATTTTTAATCTAATAAAAAGAAAAAGATTTAAATTCCGTTACCATGGCAACCATTTCTCCTATCTTTCCTATGAAGCTCAAGAGTAAAGTGTGCTTCAAACAATTTTGAGGGCAAATCGAGAATATACATTTGAAAGAGCATCTAATAAATAATTGATTTTTGAATTTTAATCAAAATCGTTAGAGCAAATTTTGAGAAAATCGAAAAAAACTGAAAAAGTACATCAGTAAAGTACTAGTACTTTTTGGCCGATTTTGATTAAAAGCTTATTTTGTCGGTCCCGGGGGGTGTTTAACTTAAATATAAAATTTCAGCCTCATAGCTCAATTCCTTCATGCTTAAAATTGAACACACACAGACAGACACACAGACAGACAGACACACAGACAGACACACAGACAGACCATGTCGCGAAAACCACTTTTTTGGATTCAGGGGACCTCAAAACGTGAAGATCCATCAAAATCTCGACATCGAATTTTTGACATGAATCCAATACTTTCTCTCTATATATATATTACATATATACATAGGTAAGAGAAAGTAAAAAGGATGAATGAAAGCAATGTGATAAAAAGTTCTGATCAAGATCTGAATTTACATTTTTAGAAATCAGATCGGATTGGAGATCCATTTGTCTGATCTACGGATCGGATCGCTATCCTTTTTCTTTTTTAATTTGGCTCACGAACCATAGGTTCGTTCATAGTTAATGTCATCTCTTCTATTTATATAAATCGCTAATGCCCGTCTCTCTGTCTGTCTGTCTCTTTGACACGCTCTATTTAGGCAAATTCCCCTTAAAATTTTGAAATGAACTTTTAAATGCACAAAGAGGACCTTCTAGGTATTACAGGAAAATTATTTTCATCCCGAAATTCCTATAACCTTTTGAGTTATTAATTCCTAGAGTTACGATTTCTCCAATATGAAATGTTTAGAAAAATATTTGTGTTCTTTCCATTTATGTATTCTATGAATCTAAACAAATCCTCAAGCAGGCAAGTTTTGAATATTTAGAGGTAAAGGCCAAGAACTGAAAAGCTTTGCGTAAATAAACATGGGGCCATTAGGGCTGGAGGGCTCTACTCTCTTAAAACGAATTAGTAGAATTTATACTTATTCAAACAGTAGGTAAGAAAATTACACCAAATTTAGTCATTTTGAGTAGAATCTACTAATATATTTAGTAAATTTATTGGTTACTTTTAGATTAGTTATTTTTTTACTAATTCAAAAATCTGGTGTGACTGGCGCACAGCACACAACTTTCTCTTACCTTCGGTAATCGAAAGTTGTGTTCTGTGCTTGTCTCACCAGATTTTTTGTGTCGACATGTGTTTAGTTTCCGACAGTACAGTATATTCGATTTTCAAGATGTAAAATTTATAAGTATAGCGAAATATTTATATTTTGTTACCATGGCAACCATTTCTCCTATCTTTTCTATGGAGCACAAGAGTAAAGTGGTCTTCAGAAGATTTCAATGACAAAATGAGAATATACATTTTATTGAGAATCTAAAAAATAATTGATTTTTGAATTTAAAAAAAAATCGTTGGAGCAAATTTAGAGAAAATCGAAAAAAACTGAAAAAGTGCATCAGTAAAGTACTAGTACTTTTTGGTCGATTTTGTTCAAAAGCTTCGTGTCACGTCCCATGGGGGTGCCTAACTTAAATATAAAATTTCAACCTCCTAGCTCTTTCCGTTCTTGAGATATTTTGTTCACAGACACACAGACAGACAGACAGACAGACAGACAGACAGACACACACACACACAGACAGACCATGTCGCGAAAACCACTTTTTTGGATTCAGGGGACCTCAAAACGTGAAGATCCATCAAAATCTCGACATCGAATTTTTGACATGAATCCAATACTTTCTCTCTATATATATATTACATATATACATAGGTAAGAGAAAGTAAAAAGTAGTTCATTCAATTCCGGCTGTCTGAGAAGCCAACATGGCCAACCAGCTGTTTGATCGGTTCCTTAATAAAGACATTTTTGGCAATATAAGGCTTTATTTAAGTAATAATAATACAAATAAATAATAATATTGAGATAACTTGTATTTTTTGTTAAAAATTGCAGGAAATATATGTTAAGTCAAAACAAATAGATTCCAATTTTTTTTAAATTAATAAAATATTATTTTTTAAATAGTCAATTAAGAAATATTTTTACTTAAAATTTAGTAAATATATTTCTTGATATAACGATAATTAGTTTTATTAAGTTTATTTAGAAATAAATTGCTGGGAAGGAATATAGTAACATTCAAGTAAAAAGCATTGTTAACATCAGCGACATACTTATATAGCAAATAACAGAGAAGTAATAGTAAGTCAAGTTTAAGTGGGTTCGGCTAGAACTCGAGTCAGTAAACACAAGTTAGGTCCCGGTGTCATTGCAACTTATTTCATATGTCTTAAACGTTTCTTTTTTTTGTCATTATTTTTAAAAAAATTCACTTTTTCAATTAGTGAATTTTTCATATTAATAATTTTTACTAATTGAAAAAGTGGATATCCACTATTTACGGGTGGTCTACTTTGCACATCTTAAAAAAGAGACTATTCACTATGAATTAGTAGTTTTTTACTAATTCGTTTTTAGAGAGTAGACCTCCCACCAGCTGGCCCAGACCCGCCTTCGGTGTACCCTTGCCTTTTCTTAATTATGAAAAAAAAAATAGTTATAAGAATTTTGGGATGAAAATAATTTTCCTGTAATCTCTAGAAGGTCCTTTTACTTTTTATATTTTATCTTTATATATAAAATTTTGTTTCAAAATTCCAACGGGTAGTTGGTCAAACAGAGCGAGGCAGAGAGACAGAGCAAAATCAAAACCCATGCGTTGCGTTATTTCTTTGAATGGGTGGGCAAAGTTGTGCGCTCGGCTTACTGTTAGTCCGACCATTTATTTATTTTGTCCACCATATTTTATTCCTTGTAGTCAGGCAAAAATAATAATTATGTTTATCTCTATTAACAATATATTAATATAGAAGCGCGTTTTTTTTTTTTTTTTTTTTTTTTTATAAAAAAACATTTACACTTTTTTTCTCATTCACACTCACACTCACACACGCATTCACACAGTCTTTTCGGCAACTTAGGCCATTTAAGACTTTAAACGATATCCGTTATTTATAATTATACATATTGGGGTCCAGGCATTCTTATATAAGTCATTTGGTATCCAAATGCCTTATATAAAATCATCGGACTGCCTGGGGTCCGAACCCGCGACGTTTGGTATATGAGGTTAGCACGCTAACCTCTTCACCATGCCCCGAGGGCTAGAAGCGCGTTGAACCCCGAGCATTTAGTCCAATCCAAATCTTATTATTAAACATTTACCGGTATATAATGTTTTTGCATTTTTATCGATATTTATTAATCCACATTTAGAGAAAAATTTAATTTGGAATTTAATTTAATAATAATGATGGCAAGATGCACCCGATTGAGCATATAGGGGATAATATATATTTTAGGCTGCTAATTGTGTATGTAAATAATTTATTCTCTAATAGGCTTTCTATGTTTTCCCTATCGGAAATTTGGGATATTTCCTATTCTATTCGATCTCTATCTCTCTAGTTTCAGTTTAAATTAAAACCATTTTTTAAACGAAAATAATAATAATGGAGGGAATATATTATTTATATTACTGAATTAAGAATATCAAAAAATGAATAAATCTCAAATGTTTAAAAAAAAAATAATAAAAATTTGGCAAATAGCTACGTTAGAGTTTCGATTCTTTTAAGAACTATCATCCAGGCAGTCCGATGATTTTATTTAAGCCATTTGGATACCAAATTTAGGCCTAAGTCTGTGTGACTGTGAGTGTGAATGAGAAAAAAGTGTGAGTGTTAAAAAAAATAATCATTTTTCAATTATTAATATGCTGATATATAAAATCTCGACCTCGAATTTTTGACATGAATACAATACTTTCTCCATATACTAGGGTATATTAACTTGGTGTATATGGGCGTTTCTCTACTAATTGTAAACTGGCCCATATATTAATGTTCCAAGCATATGTTTGTTAAATATTAAGAAAACAATTAGGAACTCATTCGATACTTTTCTTTTGATACCAAGTACTTATCGATACTTTGGAATCGAGTATCAAGTAGGTATCGGTCAAAAATACTCGTATCGATACTCGGTAAACTTAGGAAGGTCGGAAAAACATTTAGATATTATTATTTATTTACATTATAAATAAGTGGAATTGTCGCCCCCGGGTGTGGCGTAGTAGGTAGCGTGCCTACCTCCTATACCAAACGTTGCGGGTTCGGACCCCAGGCAGTCCGATGATTTTATTTAAGCCATTTGGATACCAGATGGCTTAAATAGAAATGCCTGAACCCACAATAGATATTTTCAATACAACGGTTATCGTCAAAAGTCTTATATGGCCTGAGTTGCCGAGAAGACTGAATGTGTGTGTGAGTGTGAGAGTGAATCAGAAAAAAGTGTGAATGTTAAAAAAAAAAAAAAGTGGATTGTTTATACCACTCTATTTTACTTTTTATTATTATGCTTATTAAGTTTTTGGCAGTTTACAGCACTGTTTGCAAAGCTTCTAACCTCCCAAAAATTTTGGGTCGTAGGGGAGAGTGGGGCAAGATGGGGTTGAGGGCAGATGGGGTTTTTTTTTTTTTTTTAATCGCTCACTTAATAGATTTCGCAGCCAAGCGGCAAAACATAGGACAACTTGGTACTGCACTACAAGTCTGTGTCAGAGACGGCGGTCATTCCGGGCAAACCATTTTGTGATGAGCGGTGAAAATCCTATGCCATATGCTGATCTTATTTCGATAGATTGAAATCTTCTGAGCAGGTAAGATTAATAATGTTTTCTGAATTATTAAGTTGTATCTTTTTATTAAGTATGTTTCTAGGAAGAGATTCATGCATGAAATAAGTTGATTGAAAATATTCATTTGTTTTAGAACAACTAACCTAAAAATTGTCCCTTGGGGCAAGAGGGGTCCAAAGATAGGGTAATACCCCATCTTGCCCTTCATACCTATTACATAATGTCAGTAGTCTAATTATATTGTTTATTTACAGTAAATTCTGATATTCTGATCTGTTCCTAGAAACATACTTAAATTAAAGTAACAACTTAATAATTCAGAAAACATTAATCTTAACTGCTCAGAAGATTTCCATATATTGAAATAAGATCGGCATCTGTCTAGAACGTATTTTCACCACTCATCACCAAATGGTTTGCCCGGACAGTCGACAGAGGAAAGAAAAAATTGACCGATCGATAATTTTCCATTGATACCGAACAGGTACTCGATACTTTGCAACTGATACAGTATCGAGTAAAAGTATCGTACCCTGAGTGGTACCGGTTCATCCCTAATTCAGATATGCAGTGGAGGATCGTTCTGCTGTGCACGGCCGATTCTTTATTTGGCCAAACACGGTCAGTGGACGACTAGCTTAACGCATATAAAATTATATTTTCTTGTGCCTTTTTAAAGACGCTCTGAGTTGTTTATGAAACAGTCCTTCTTAGTTACTTATTCACGTATTGCAATTAATATTTTCAACAATAATGACGTAATTGGCTCAATTTAAAGAGATATTTTTTCATTTTGTTTGGATTCTTTCTTTCATTTTTTTTTTTTTTATTTTTTGCTCCAAAAGGATTTTTTGGCAGCCATTATTCAAATCTGCGTCTCCATTGGGTTCTCGCTTAATTTTATGACCAAATCCTTTTTAGGTCCTTTCGTAGTCACTCATAAATATTTCAAGGCGTGCACCAACCATCCCATCGACATACATATATACATGGAACCCAAGTTTCCTTTCCTTTCCCCTCTCTAGTCATTTATTTAAATTTAACTTGTGTTGTCAGAAGAGAGAGAGAGAGAAGACGCAAAGCAAGTTGACAAATCGCGTTGTCTCAAATTGCAATTATGCAGACAGACAGACTGAGAGAAGCAACCTACCTTTCCCCCTCCCCCTCTCCTAGTGCACACAACTCTAATTATCTACATTAAAATTATTAATTTCAGTAATCCTCTTAGCTTTCATGTATAAAATTTCAAAATTTCAGCCTATACCAAATTCAATTAGCATTTACATGTCTTTTATTAAAACATTTAATTGATACACGTTGTATTAAATAAATGCCAGCTCCCCCACAGTTTGTAAATAAATAACGGTGGTTTTATTATTTAAGGATAACATTTTTTTTAAATTTGATTTAAGGTTTTTTTCGACATCGAAGGCCATTTAGACCCCGTCTCTATTTATAAGGATAACATTTCAAAATTTAAATTCAATTTATTTTAACAGGTCTTAAAATTAATTGTTTCACATTTTGTTATTGCATTATTTTTTTGACATAGCGGATAATCTTAAATCCTCGGACAAATCTAAATTAAATTAAAAAAAAAAATTTAAATATAGGCATTAGGGGTATGACTTTTTTACAACCTCGGATCCCTGTATCATAACATGATGAACTTTTACCAAATATTGAATAAAATCTTACTTTCAAGGTGATTTGATAAAAAAACGTCACGCACAAAATGATTTGAAAATTTTATATATCAGATTTCTTGCCAATTTTTTGAAGTCACTCTAAATAGATACAAAATTGAACACAAGCTTTAGACTCAGATATATAGGGTCATTAAAGACACAAGGAAGTCAAATATTTTAGATAAGGTCATTGTTGAGGATGAATCTCAGTGGGGGGTTGTCCTTGCTGAGGGAGGAGTTTTAGTAGACTTCTTCCATATCTTTGATTGTACCGCACGCTCACAACATTGGTTGTTTAGGGCAATGTTGATTGGAAATTCATCTATTTTCCAGTGGGTTTTCAAGAAATTTAACCCTACTAATTCAGAGCTGCAGATAGTTCATCAAAATCTTAAACGTGAAACCATTGGCTACTGATTTAATGATCAGCCCCTTAGTAAGAAATGAATGGACAAATTTTGCGCAATCTTTTGCGGATTTAAGGCATCATAATAAACTCAAGAAGGGCTAGAATGGCTCAAGAGGTCCAGCGTGCATTGCTGATATTTGGAATTTGTTGAAATTTCACGAAAAAGATTTCATTACTCTGAGCGAAGTGACGGAAGACACGAGCGAGGTGGTAGAGAAACTTCATGACGCCTCTTCAACCGCCTGTTTCCTTAATTTTAGTTTTAATGTTGCTGAGGGCTCCTTTCTATTTATTATAATTGCTAATAAAATCCTGCACAAAGAAGTAGTGAATGTTTGGTGATTTAGTCAAACCATGAAGCTCATCGCCTATGACAACACGTAAAAGGCGATCCAGCACATGGAGCTGAGAACTAATAAACTTGGGTTTGGGGTACCTTTCTCTTCGAACATTTGCTGCAATCGATCTTTTATTTAAAATAATAAAAAAAATACTAAAATTTGCTTTTATAAATAGAATTTATATAATTTATCATTAAATCTTTATTTGAAAAATAAAATATATAACTATGATTTTGGCTTACCCCTTCCCAGAGGGTCCCTTACCCCCCTCCTCCCACCGGAATTTTATAGAGTGTTCTGGAAGTTATAATTGACACCAAATTAAGTAAATTAAGCTAATTAAAACTCAACTACCCGCTTTTAACATCTCCCTTATATATGGGCTTATACAAGACTGCAACCAGTCAACCTAAAATTTCAAAGTGGTTTGTGCGTGACCTTTTTTAATAGTTTCATGGAATAAACGTCATTTTAGTCATTAATAGGCAAAAGTTCATTGAGTAGTGATACAGGAAATCTTAAACAAAAAAAAAAAGTCGAAAAGTCATACCCCTATTAGGCATACAGTTTAAATAGAAGCTACAGTGTGTTTCAATTTTATTTGAAGGTCTTGTTCTTCTGTTAAAGAATTCTTATTGAAAAGAATCCTTAAACTAAACGAGTCTTCAGTGGCGTAGTGAGCTTAACTCGCGCCCGGGGCATAATACCTTTTTAGCGCCCCCCCTCCAATCGAAAACCATATAATATTATATGAAAAATATACAAAATTATTATGGGGGCGGTATAACTCGCCGAAAGCAAAATCTCCCCTAAAACAAACTCGCTAGGCTAGAGTTTTGGCCTTCTAAACCAAGGGTCAGGGGTTCGGATCCCAGGCAGTCCGATGATTTTATTTAAGCCATTTGGATTCCAAATGGCTTAATTAAGTATGCCTGAACCCCCAATAGATATATATATTTAATAACGGTTATCGTAAAAGTCTTATATGGCCTAAGTTGCCGAAGCGACTGTGTGCATGTGTGTATGAATGTGAGTGTGAATGAGAAAAAAGTGTGAGTGTTTTTTTTATTAAAAAAAATTCTAATAAAACCTCAAATTATGCATTTAAAAAGGCCAAAATATGCATCAAAAATATTCTGTGTGTATGTGTTCAATTTTAAGCATGAAGGAATTGAGCTAGGAAGATGAAATTTTATAATTAAGTTAGGCACCCCCCCCCCCCTAGAGCGTGAAAATAATAAGCTTTTAAACAAAATCGGCCAAAAACTACTAGTACTTTACTGATGTTAATTTTTCAGTTTTTCTCAAAATTCGCTTCAACGATTTTGATTAAAATTCAAAAATCAATTATTTTTTAGATGATATTTAAAATGTATATTCTCATTTTGCTTTTGAAATCTTATGAAGACCACTTAACTCTTGTACTCCATAGGAAAGATAGAAGTCAGGGTATCAAAATATAAATAGACTAGACGCAAAGCCCCGCCTTCGGCGGGGCTTTCCGTCTAGCCAGGGGGCTGCGCCCCCTGGACCCCCTTGCTCGCCTACTTATATACATACCGGTACATAATTTTCCCTTTTCATTTTTATATGTAGAGATTATTTTAGCGGTTAATTATTCATGAACTTAAGATTTTTTGTGAATCATATCCTTTCCGGGACTCTCCCGGTACACAGACAAAAAATTTACGCCGATATTTTAGAATTCAAAATGTAAATAAATAAAAAAAATCGTAAACATGGGTAAATATTTATATTTTGTTACCATGGCGCTATCCCTGAGGCCTGATTGGTTGTTTCACACATCGGACACCCTCTTAGCCTTTTATATATAAGTATGATATTTTCACATACTTATAAATTTCATTACATCTTCTAATATATCGACGGAAACTATATATACGTATGTATTTTTTTCGTCGACTTTGTTTTCGGCGAGATTTTGCTTAGGGCGAGAAAATTTTCGGGGAGTTTTTTCTTTTTGGCGATTTTTTTTTTTTCGACGAGATTTTGCTTTCGGCTAGAAAATTTTCTGTGCGTTTTTTTTCGGCGAGTTTTTTTCGTCGACTTTTTTTTCGGCATAAATTATTATATTATACTGGCACTACATTTAAAATATATTTTCCTGAAATCAATTATAATAAAAATAAAAATTATCCAGCAATTTTTTGTTTTTCGGACCATTTGGCGCCCCTTTGTGAGTGGCGCCCGGGGCATCATGGCCCCCCTTGCCCCCCCCCCTCGCTACGCCACTGCGAGTCTTATCCAAATAACTATTCAAAACATCTACAAGAGATGAGAAAGATTCATAAAATTAATTAACAAAATGGACTTTAAAATTTCTTTTTCTAATATAAATTCCTCTCTTCTTCCAGGAGTATCACAGAAAGTTCTATGAATGAAGAAACACACAAATTTCTACGAAGAGCCGCCAAGGTTCTTATCTCGGTGAGTAAATTTTATCATATAATAAATAAGCCTTAAATTGAATCCTCAGACACCTTTGAATTGATCTTCTAGCTTTACACTAGTGGACCTCTGTAATTAAAATAAATATTAATAGACATTTAATGTGAGGTATAAAATAATAAGTTAGTTCTGATGAAGAACTTGTTAATTTTAGGAAAATAATTTTATTTAAATGTTGATATTTTTTTACAGCCAGGTTTTTTAGCCAAATAGCAGTAAAAACGTTTCTGTTTTCAACAATTATTCTCTATTTTTTTTTTTTTTTTTTTTTCATTTATTTGGCTTTCGACCTAAAGCCATGCCAAAAACAACATTTTACAAATTATATACATCAAAAATAAATAATAATATAAAATATAGATCAGCAAAAAATAATACAATAGAAATTACATACTACAAACAAAACCGACAGTAATAAAAGTTTCACAAAAAGAAAATGATACCAACAAAAACTGATACAAAATAAAATCGTATACAATAACATTATAAAATACAAAATGCTGATTGGTTCTTTATTAGATGGCTATTCTTGATGTGTGGAGGAATGTAGTGAGGGCGTCTATTGTTTGTAGTGAGGGATTCTTTAAGAGTTGTATCCATTTAGTGGGGTCCCGGAATCTTGGCTGTATTTCTTCCAATTGTTTTCTTTGGTTGCTAAAATTAGGGCAGTAAAGGATGACATGTTCTGGCGTGGCTATAGCACCGAGAGAGCAGTGGCAGATGGGGGGAGGGTATGAGATGTAGTCTGTGTAAATGAGCAGGGCATCTGGTATGGTTGATTCGGAGCCGGTTTATTATCGTTATTTCTTTTCTTGAGAGTGTCGGAAATTTAGCAAACCATGGAGGTCCAGGCGTAGATTTTATTTTCGCCAACCAAGAGCCTCTTGTGAGACTTGAATACTTCCACGAATTGGACCATTCTTCCATCATTTGCGTTTTTATGAGAGGTATCGTGTCTCGCCAGGGTATGGGTTCGCTGTACTCGATTCCTTGGATGGTGGCTCTTTTTGCAAGTCTGTCAGCTATTTCATTTCCGGGGCAATTGTTATGTGCTCTGATCCAGCTTAATGCGATGGTTTTGTTCTTTAGACTGCATTGATGTAGGAGGGTCAGTATTTGAATTTGTATGGGCCCGGGATCTTTATTGTACTTTGTAGATTGAAGTGATTGTAGTGCCGACTGTGAGTCTGAGATAATATTTATTGCAGTGAAATGGGAATCCTGAACGTATTTCACGGCTTCTCGAATGGCTACTAACTCTGCACTGAAGATGGAGAATGGTTTTGGTAGTTTTATCATTTTTGTTGAAGAGGTCTGTTCTACAAAGTAGGCACATCCCACGTTTGACGCTGTTTTCGATCCATCTGTATATATGTTGCAGTCGTATGGAATTACAGGCTGTTGGTATTGCTTCAGATAAATTTTTGGTTGAAAATTTACCAGCCGGAGGTCTATTTGAAAGTATGTTTGGTATGTGCTTTTTCTAATGGAGATATCGAGAGCTTTTGTTTTGATCGATGCCAGAACTATTGGCGGAATGTGTGAATTGTTCCAATACCCAGAGGAGAAGTATTTATTTTCTAGAGAGTTAATTGCTTCTATTGTGGGATGACAGTATTTGGTCTGCCTTTTTTTAAAATAAACTTTTTTGCGGCGAAGCTGCTTCTTAATGATAAGGGAGGATCATTGGCCTCTACACTTATTGCATTGGTGGGTGAACTTTGCATATATCCTAATGATATTCGGAGCGCTTTAAATTGTACGGTTTCTATCTTTCTTAGTGAAGTTTTACAAGCTGAACTATACAGGAAATTGCCATATTCAATTCTTGAGCGGATAAGGGCCTGGTACACTTTAAGGAGAGAAGTGGGATGAGCTCCCCAGGAATAGTTTGCGAGCATTCTCAGTAGATTGAGGGATGAAGAGCATTTTTCTATTACATATTGAATATGAGCCTTCCATGTTAGTTTGCTATCTAATATTAATCCTAAATACTTTACTCTAGCGATAACTGGAATTTGGACTCCTCCTAATCTAATATTTTCGACTGATGGCACTCTTCTTTTTGTGAAGATGCATACTGAAGACTTTGAAGGGGAGATAGTTAAACTGTTACTGTGAAGGTAAGTATTCAGATTATAAATAGAATAATCTAGGGTAGAGCGACAATTTTCCAGATTTTTATCTGAATGATAGATGACTAAGTCATCTGCGTATTGAAGAGTCTTAGCGTTGGAATTTAATCCTCGTTCCAGGTCGTGCGTATAGCATAGAAACAGGGTTGGGCTTAAGGACGATCCTTGAGGGATCCCTCTGGATACGTTTCTACCTATTACCTCAGTTTTTGTGTTTAGACAAATTTCCCTATCATATAATAACTTGAATATAAGGTTTGATGTTGATATTCCTATTCCTAGACTTGCAAGTTTTTTGCGAAGGATGTGCAGGTCTACATTATCGTAGGCGCCTTCAACGTCAATGAAAGTGGCCATCGTATATTCTTTATTTGCAAAAGACTCTAGGATGTTAGAATATAATATGGATAAATTATCTACTGCGGAATATTGGGACCTGAACCCAAAGGAATATTGAGAAAACTTAAAGTTAATTTCCAGAAAATTTTCAAGTCTATATTTAATCAGCTTTTCAAAAATCTTCAACATGCAACATGATAACGCTATCGGACGATATGACATAGCACTAGTTCGCGGTTTATTTGGTTTTAAAATAGGAATGATTACCTGTTTCTTCCAAGAGGGTGGAATGTAGTGTGTATATCTTATTTCGTTAAATATTTCCAAAATAAAAAATAAAACAGATACTGGA
Source organism: Euborellia annulipes (assembly GCA_023213315.1). Classification (NCBI taxonomy): domain Eukaryota; kingdom Metazoa; phylum Arthropoda; class Insecta; order Dermaptera; family Anisolabididae; genus Euborellia; species Euborellia annulipes. The sequence continues at coordinate 1,334 of JAKCPI010014676.1, read as the reverse complement.
AGAAACTTTATTAAAATGTACATAATATTATCAATTCCGGGGGGCTGATGTGAAATTGGTCGTCCTTTTTACCACCCTTTTCTAATTCATTGTAGGAAAAAGGGTAGTCTAAGATATCGTAGCCTGCTGTTTGAGTCTCAAAGTCTGTATTTGTATTTTGTGTGTCCTGAAGAACTGTTGGAGGAGCTAATCTGTCTAAAAACTCGTCAGCTATCTCCTTTGAGAGGGGCTTTAATGAATTTCTTTTGTGTTTTTAAATTTACTAACTTTGTTCCAGATGTCTTTAGAGTTTGTTCGTGGGTTGATGGAGGCGCAAAATGTGTTCCATGTTTCTCTCTTGGCAGCTTTAATTGTACTTTTGGCTATTGCTTGAGACTTTTTAAGATTCAAGTAGTTGTTAAAATTGGGATCTGCTTTGTATAAGGAATGGGCTATTTTTCTATTTTTTGTAACTTTTTCACACTCCTTATTCCACCAACAAACAGGAGGATGTCGGAAATATGTGGAATATTTAGTTTTTGGGATTGCCAGTTCTATTCCTTTGTTTATGAGATATATTACGTATTCATATTTTAATTCTGTAGATAACATTAATGGACGGCTATTGAATTCGTTTAGGATTGTGGATTGATATAAGCTCCAATTTGCCTCTTTTAATCTTAAGTCTTGGAATAAAAGAGTCAATTTGGACCGGGGCAGTAAACGATTTTTTAATCAATATGGGGAAGTGGTCAGATCCTAGAGAGTCGTCGAATATTTCCCATGTGAAGCTGTAAAATAGGGAAGTTGAGCAAAATGAGACATCCACTATAGAGGGAGTGTCCGATCTGAAATTTAGTCGAGTGGCTGAACCGTCGTTGAGGGGGATTAATTCTAGTTGCTCCATTAGATATTCCAAGCTTTCGCCCTGTCTGTCTAAGAATCTATTACCCCAACTGGTTGAGTGGGCGTTAAAAACACCCAAAAGGAACATAGGCAATGGAATTCCCTGAGTGAGTCTCAACCATTCGTTATTTGAGAGAAAGTACCCTGGTTTGCAATATACCGCTGCGATTGAGATTTCTAAGTGAATTTGGTATTTTTGTTCTACCCCCCGCAAATTTGAACATCCTCATTTATGGATGGAAAGTCGAGAATGGTAAAACTCCAAATCCTGATGAATGAGAATCATTGAGCCCCTTTACCGTCTTGTCTGTCTTTTCTTATTGTTTCAAATTTATTGATTCTAAAGTTAGTTCGCCCGGTTTTAACCATGATTCTGCTATAGCAGCTATTTTAGTATTGGATTCTATAATGAATTTTTCAAAGCTTCCTTTGTTAGCGTTAATGGATCT
>JAKCPI010014675.1:0-15593 GCA_023213315.1 Euborellia annulipes | reverse complement strand
AAATTTATTTAATTTAAAACAATTTTCCGTAGTTGAGTAAAGTTGAATTCGGTCGATAGGAAATTCCATTAATTTGCTTTTTTTTTTTTGCAACTTCGTATTCAGAGATAGCTAAACTAATATCGTTAGTCCAGGTTGAAATAAAATTTAATTTAATTGGTTAAAAACTCTCTTTTTCTATTCGGACAATTGCCAATCAATCAATCATGGCTGGATCACGAGGACGTTCTTTTTTCCATTTAAAGTATGCAAGGTGGATTTTATTTTTTAAATAGAACTGAAATAAAATGCCTTGTTCTAATTAATACAAGTAACAAATAGGGCGCCACAGTTAAAATACCTACAAATATAAAGTTTCAGCCCAATGGTTTAGTGGTGCAAAACTTGGCTAAAAGTTTTGAAAAATTAAATTTTTTCTTTTCGCTTTGGATCACCTTAAAAATGTTTTACCATCTCTGAAAACATAAATATTTACAGTATTCTGAAGTTATTTAATTTTTCAAAAATCGTTCATTTTTGCAAATCTGTTAATTATTAACGAGATTAAAAAAAAACAGTTATCAAATTCATGATTCAGCGCTATCCATATAGCCAAGAATAGCTCTAACTTCTAAGCTAATTGACTATAACTTTCGAGTCTTTTCACATCTAATTATGCTAATCATATGATTAATTAAGATTTCAGATAGAGTCTAAGATCCAAAGTGCGGTATAAGGCTGCTTCAGGGGCGTATGTAGAAATTTGTTTCGGGGGGGGGGGGGGGGCCTGAACTCAAAAATTTTTCTGAGAAAATTTTTTTTTTTAAGAAACTACATTTTTTTCACACGAAATTTTTTGCGGAATATTTTTTCTTTTGCGGAACCAAAGTTTTCCATCCTGCTGAAAAATTTGTTGCGCTGATGTCTGTATATCCCTAAATGTGTATATGAGTTTGGAAAATTTCGGGGGGGGGTGCCCGGGCCTCCTCGGCTCCACCCTTATATACGCCCCTGGGTTGCTTAATTAAGGCTTGTGTTTCTAATTTCACCTAAGGGGTAAAATTAAAAAGACAAGCTTTGTGTTTGCGTTCCCACTGATTTTGATTAAAATTCATAAATCAATTAATTTTTAGACACTATTTAAAAATATCCTTGTACATTCTAATATACCAGGGTACCTCCCATTTAAGAATAATCAAGTATATTCCTCCCATCAGGAATGAAGCTGGCAATAATCAAAAGGTGTGGATATTTGCAAAAACAGCAAAACGCACGTTTCGCTCTGCTGAATGTTGTGACTGTTTTTGCAAATATCCGCACTTTTTGATTATTGCCAGCCGGCTCTGAAGAAGGCCTAGACCTCGGGCCAAAACGTCAGCCGTGAGGGCGAGAATTTATCGATGTTTTGCTGGTGGATACGTTTACAAGTTGACTAGAACTGAAGCAACCGGCCCTAAATGGCTTCAGATACCGAAAAGACTTTGTTTCTAATGTCTTTTAAATTTGCAATTGAACAATCCCCCTTGTTCATTATTCCCCAAAATAAATAAGTTATTACAATTCCTCTAAGAAGCACTTATGGGTATTGAACGCGCCCACATAGGTAATAGGTAAAGAGAGGAATTTTCTTAGAATGCTGAATAAATTATAGGCCTACTCTTTACATCTCATTTTAATGAATTCTCTTTCTTATTGTCTTGTGTTGTTGTTGTTGCGTTATCATCCCTTTTGATGTTGTGTTTAATCTCCACTCTTTCCTTTTCCTTTTTCTATCAAATATGAATGAGTGTGAATCGCGTTTAATTTCTTTTCATTATAAATAAGATGAAATCTCTCCCTTTCTTTGTATTATTAAACGTTCAATTAAATTCGATCAAGTTGTTTAATTAAAAAATCTCTAAAATTTTCTCTCTCCTAATGGCGCCCAATCCAACGTTGTTTATTTAATCGCTTAATCAAGAAGAGAGGACTTGTCACTAACTGTTTTTATTCGCTTTCCCCTTTTTATTGAATTATTTTTAGATATGTAATTTGAATGAATATATCAGCAGCAAAGAGAGAGCAAAAAGGCAGATATTCATTTAGACTCTTCTTTTACTTTCTCTTACCTATGTATATATGTAATATATAAATAGAGAGAAAGTATTGGATTCATGTCAAAAATTCGAAGTCGAGATTTTGATGGATCTTCACGTTTTGAGGTCCCCTGAATCCAAAAAAGTGGTTTTCGCGACATGGTCTGTCTGTCTGTCTGTGTGTGTGTTCAATTTTAAGCATGAAGGAATTGAGCTATGAGGCTGAAATTCTATATTTAAGTTAAACACCTCCCCGGAGCGTGAAAATAAGCTTTTAATCAAAATCGGCCAAAGAGTAGTAGTACTTTACTGATGTAGTTTTTCAGTTTTTTTCGATTTTCTCAAAATTCGCTCCGAGTTTTTTTTTTTTAATTCAAAAATCAACTATTTTTTAGATGCTCTTTCAAATGTATATTCTCGCGATTGAAATCTTCTGAAGACCACTTTACTCTTGTACTCCATAGGAAAGATAGGAGAAATGGTTGCCATGGTAACAAAATATAAATATTTTGCCATACTTATAAATTTTACATCTGCATTCAAATGTTACGTACTGTAGGGAACTAAATATATGTCGACACAAACCGAGGGTAAGAGAAAGTTGTGTGCTGTGCGCCAGTCACACCAGATTTTTTAATTTTAATTGCTCCAAATGATTAAGAAAAGTCGGACCACACGGAGTATCGATACTTGTATCAAATGATACTTTACACAGTTTACAAGTGTCGATGCTATACTTCAAACGGGGGGGGGATGGGGGGAGGAGGGAGGACTTTTTTTTTAAACATTCACACTTTTTTCTCATTCACACCCCCACACACATTCACACAGTCTTTTCGGCAACTCAGGCCATTTAAGACTTTAGACGATAACCGTTGTAATTAATATATCTATTGGTGGCCCAGGCATTTCTATTTAAGCCATCTGGTATCCAAATGGCTTAAATAAAATCATCGGACTGCCTGGGGTCCGAACCCGCCCCGTTTGGTATACGAGGTTAGCAAGCTAACCTCTTTGCTAAACTCGGGGGCGAGGGAGGACTTGAAGGCGGACAGGGCGGCTAGTGTTAATATACTACATTAAATACATTTTATTTAAATATAGACATAATAAAAGACAACAAAATCTGTCTCTAATGCATCAACTCCAACAAGTAGTTACTTGAGTGATCTTTTTATGTATAGAGAATTTTTACGAGGATGCTTTAAAGCTAGATTTGATTTGACTTGACATAGATTTATATATCGCACAAAAATCAATATTGGTGATAGTTTCTTTTTTAGAGAAATATAGGGTACGAGAAGTAAAAAAAGAACTCATTGATGTTACACTTTAAATTTCACACTATAAATATGTATAATAAATAAAGGCTGAATATTATTTATTTTTAATTTTTGTTTTTTAATAAATATTCTATTTATTTTTAAGTTTTTTGACACCACCAGACGATTTAAATATTTAAGAGGATTTCCGATAAGCCTTAAATGAAATGAAACATTGCCAAAAAAAAAAAAAAAAAAAAAAACCTTTACTAAATCATTGGGCGATCGTCCAAAATATATAATGAGGGGAGGAGAGAGGGGAGGGGCATTTCCTCTTTTTATCTTTTGGCAAAGTTCGAAATGAATCAATGCCTCCCCTCCCTTGACAATTAGAAAGCATTAAGAAATTCATTTCTTTTTTTTTATATTCAATATTGAAGATAATGATTTATTATTATTACTACTATTTATAAAAAATCTGGCGTGATTAGCAACACCATATAGTAAGATACAGGGGGCAAAAAAAAGGAGAAAAAAAAAATAACCCCCCCCCCCCCCCCCAGATAAAAAAAATTTTTTTTTTTTAAAAAAAAAATTTATTTTTATTTAAAATTTTTAAATTAAAATTTAAAAAATTTTTATATATTTATATTCTAACAAAAAAATACAATTTGCATTAATTAAAAAAAAAAAAAAAGTAATGTGCGAGGAGACAAGCCACACCACACCACCTCCGAGAAACACCTCTGGACCCCCCCTGGTAAGATATGAATCGCAAATTAATGTTTATGTAGAAGGAAAAAAGTAATCAAATCTGGCGTGGTAAAAAAAAAAAAAAGTAAAAAAGTCATTTAATTCAAAATTTCCATAAGAGGGTAAAAATCTCCATTCAGAAGTCGAATCGGCTTTAATTAAATAAATCCATCATCTGTATCAAATACTTTGGAGATAAGGCTATTAATAACCAAACTGACTGTCAATATCTAAGCATAATTTATGATGGACTCTTGACGGGGTGAGTACGTGACCATAGTATATTTAAAAACCGAAATGCTATTTTTAATAAAAACAATCTAAGTGTGCACATTGCTTTCGGCCCCACAAAATATAAATAATCAATAGAGTATTTATAAAATTGATTTAAAAATGTTAAATTTTACTCACTTACTTAGTAAAAATGAAATATTTCAATCTGTTATTAAAAGATATTAAGAGGAAATTATTTGACTTCCCTCATTATTTGATTGTATCTTTAATTATAAAAACGTTTTTTATAAAAAATTTTCAAACCTGTATTATCACCTGTATTATTATCTAAATAGAATACATAGAATAAATAATGCCATCTATGTATAATTATACTGACTTAACTCTCTCTCACTAGAACGTAAGTCTTGGTATAAATTAAAATTATCATCTTTATTTTGAAATCAATACGCTATATATGTATTCTATTTTTAGTGTTCACTGAAGATGGGTGAATAAATTTTACCCGAAACGTCTGAACGTTCATAGAGTATCGAGAGTATTTTTATTTTGGCTGCCTGCATTTTCATATCCTATTTAAAACCATCATCAGCTCTTAATGCCAATAATCTCTTAAGAACTGATGATGGATTTATTTAATTAAAGCCCAAACGTCATCTGAATGGAGATTTTTATTCGATAGAGACTGACATCCTCTCTTCCTGTCTATCATTCTAAACTGTATATTTTAAATGTTGACTACTTGAAATAAACTATGATTATTTTTCAAGATTTTTGGATATTTTATACACAATATAGAATCCTAAATAAATACAAAATTTCATAAGAATTGGAGTTAAGGGGACCCCCTTTTGAATCGAAATTAACATACAAATCCCCATATGGGGATTTAACATTTGCTCTATGGAAGAAAGAGCCGGAAAATAAATTTGAATAATCTGAAATACATCAGCAACTTCTTCAAACAATTTTCTCGAAAAATTTTACTGATATACTTTTTAAAGGGCATTAAAAACAATAGTTGATTTATGAATTTTAATCAAAATCGTTGGAGCCAATTTTGAGAAAAAGGGAGAGAGTTTAGAGTTTATAGAAAGAAATAAAAGATATTTAAGTTTCAAGTTTATTTGCAATCTGCGAATTAGTTGGCCTTTGATTTAGAATTAAACCGATAAAGTTATCAGATTTGAACAAGTTGTAGCTACAAAGTTCCATTTAGATTGAGTTAGAGAGTGGTAGCCAGCCTATGGTAGCTAGCCTCTCCTCTATCTTTAATCCTGTCTGCGCTGCTTGTTTGTTAAAATAGTTCTCTTGTCTTTTATCACGGAATAGTGTGTAGCAACTAACTCCCACCCACCCCCACACCCACCCAATTTAACCATCAAGTTAACTTTCCATTTATCCACACACAGATCCGCTGCCTTCTTTGAGATTGGATGATAGAAGATTTTACGATTAATGGTTTGCCCCGACAGCCAGCCAGCCAGTCACCTCAAAGAATACTCGGGCTTTTAGACAAGTCGGCAGGAGGAATAGTGAACACCTCAAACTTGATCTTTTGGGTTGATTAATTTATTTGAAAAAAATTTAATAAAGGCCAATTCTAGTGAAATTTTTTTTTTACCAATATAGGAAACTTTTTTTTTCTCCTTTCTCTTTATTAGCTTAAAAAAATCCCCGGAAAGCCAATTTAGTCTTCAAAATCTCTAAAAATAACGAAAATATATGATTCTATTATTGTTTTAATAATATTATATTTTATAATATTGGTGCTGGGTAGGCAACCAAGATTAGAAATAAAACACAAATTTTATCTCATTCTGCTCGTCGACGTTTCGGGTGCTAATCGCCTCCTTCCTCAGGACTGAGCAGGTGCCAATTATAACAATATGACATCGTATTGTTATAATATGACATCGTATTGTTATAATTGACACCTGCTCAGTCCTGAGGAAGGAGGCGATTAGCACCCGAAACGTCGACGAGCAGAATGAGATAAAATTTGTGTTTTATTTCTAATCTTGGTTGCCTCCAGCCAAAGAAAATATTATCTATTATATTTTATATATATTGAACAAAATGTACATGTTTATAAATAAATAAATAAATAAATAAATAAAATGGGCAAAAGAGTACCGGTACTAGTACATTACTGAAGTACTTTTTTAGTTTTTTCGATTTTCTCTCGGCTCTGACGATTTTGATTAAAATTCATAAATCAACTATTTTTTAGATGTTCTTTATAATGTATAGGTGAAATTTTTAAACATAAAAATATTTATATTATTTAACTATGGCCTCCGAAATACAAGAGTAAAGTGTCCTTCAAACAACTTTTATGGCAAAATGAGAATATACATTATAAAGAACATCTAAAAAATAATTGATTTATGAATTTTAATCAAAATCGTCAGAGCCAATTTTGAGAAAATCGAGAAAAACTAAAATAGTACATCAGTAAAGTACTAGTACACTTTGGCCGATTTTGTTCAAAAGTTTCGTGTTACATGCCAGGCGGAGTACCTAACTTAAATATCAAATTTCAAGCAGCTAGTTTTTCCGGAGCACCTCCCCCGCCCTCACCCTAGCTACGCCCCTGTCTGCCACACACAGGGCCGGAGGATCTAGGGAGGGGGAACAGTGGGGGCATGTGCCTCGGGCTGCAGATATCAGGGGGGCGGTAATTAAAGAAAGATTTACTAAAAAAAAAAAATAATATGAATTTTGTATAGAAAATTTTGAGGGGGCGGCAAGCGGCAAATTAAATTTTGCCCCCCCCCCCTAAAAAATCTTCTAGTTCCGGCCCTGCAAACACAGTATTAATTAAGGATCTGTTGGATCTAGAAATATTTTCCCATGGGAAACTAAATACATGCCGACACACAAAATCTGGTGTGACTAGCACCGAAGCTGAGAGAAAGTTATATGCTGTGCGCCAGTCACACCAGATTTTTTAATCTTGTTTACCAGTATATATGTACAAATAAACTTTTTAAGTATTAATTTTTAAATTTTTATAATTTAATTTCCAAGAAAAATATTTTTTATCAAATCTCGGGAGGGGGAGGGGGGGTAATTACCCCCTTTACGTATGAGTAGAAGTTGCTTATAAGATGCTTTTTTTCAAATTTAATACTTATTAAACAACTTTTTATTCAAGATTTTTATGCTTCTTTAAGCACTTATTTTTCATATTTTTATTAATTATGATTTATGAATAAATGTACACTGTTAAAAATTTTCAAGAAAACTTCATATACAAGTATAGGAACTCTGTTTTCATAAACTGTTTATGAATATATATGAGAAAGTTCAATTTGTAGCCAACCTAACAAATTTCTTGTATATTTTAAAATTAATTATTTTGGTGAAATTGTTAATTTTAATTTGAATTTTTATAGCTATTTAGTTGAATTACTTTATAAAAATTATTTAATTAGTATGACTTCATAAATATTTAAATAGTTTAGAGCGCGAATTTCAAACCAGAATTTAATAAATTTAGATTTGTGAAATAAATTTTAAAAGAATAATTTCAAGTTTCCTTAAAATAATTATAAAATAATATTAATAAAAATTCCCTGAGGTAGTCGAGTTATTTGAGAACGTTTAGACCAGTGATTCTCAACTTGTCGCGGTACACTTTTAACGATTTCAAAATTTGGCGGCACACAAAGAAAAAGATAAGTTTAAAAGTTGGTAATTTGTTCATAAACTTTTATATTAATTTTATTTCATATCCTGGGTATATTAATATTAAATCACCGAAGCATATGAAAAACGATGGAAAATTCATATTTTTTTTTACAGTGTAGATGTAGTATAATTGACTAACCTTTTTTGCAGCAACATGTGCGAGAAGTTTCTCGAGGACATCGGGGTCAGCTTGTTCGAGTAGCCAGGCCTCAACCTCTTGAGGGCATCCCTGCAATCGGATATTGCCTGTCCCATTTTGTTGTCTTTTACAAGTCACTTGAGGTGTTTGTTCATCAGCAGCAGCACCACCATCACCTCCACTATCCCCTTCACCGCCACCACCACCACCAGCACCACCAGCACTACTACTACTACAACTACTCCCAATCCCATTCAGTCCACTTGTACTTGTATCACACATTGAGAGAGGTGCTGCTGGTTCTTTTGAAGATGCCGTTGTCGTCGTCGTCGTCGTGGTATTTGGCGTCCTCGAGGCCAATTCGTCCTCATCATCGTCGGCGTCTTGTGACGCCATGGCGGGGACGTCTTCTCGCAAGTCGTCGTCGTCACCGCTGCATTAGGCTGAGGGCACCGAACGTCTATTTATCGACAACAAACAAAAAAGAAGATACACCAAATTAACGATTGTAAAAACAAACAAAAAATCTAAAAAAATTTTTTAAATTGTAAATATAAAAAAAAAGTTGTTTTTTTTTCTATTAAAAGAAATAAACAAACAAAGAATAGTGAAATAATTCACGGCAGTGTTGATCTTGTATGAGGCAAAGAATTTTAATGAAAAAGTCATTTTAGCCTGGCAACGGGGAAAAGCAACAGTCACACGTTGCAGTTAAGCGATGCCAAGCGCGGCGAAAACTCGGGATTGGTGGACCCCGAGCAATCAGCGTGTGAACGTCCCCCGGTAGCCATTGATATTTTGTAATTTAAAAATATATCCCTAAATGGCCTCAGTAGCCGAAAAAGGTTTAGAAAAAAATAAAAAAATAAATTTTAGAACAAATGGATGGACAAGCCCACCGGCCTTGAAAACAATCCAACAAGACGTTTAGGAATAACATCGATATTTATAATAATTTTTATTTTGTTACATTTACTTCATTCATTGCCACTAAAATTGAAAAAATAAAACACGGTTTAACGATTTCATACATTTAGTGGGGCAAAAAAAATCGAACTGGCCAATTAAGGTAACACAGGGCCAACCTGCCCCATCGTAATATTTGAAACAATTATTCCGCACATTCCCTTTGAGGTTTTTTACTAAATATGCCATGGAGAAATACCCGTGGAGCCGTGGCTCAGTGAGAAGACATGAGCTTTCTGGGACCGGAGGCCCAGGGGCCGCCCCCCAATTTCCCAAGCGACATAAACATATTTCATATGGATATACTACACATCAGCGAAACAAATTTTTCCGCGGATGGGGTCAAATGGCCTTAGAAAAATGTTCCGAGAAGGATTTCCTGTGAAAAAAAAAAAAAATTTCTTAAAAAAAAATTTGCCAAGGAGAAATAATCCTTATACTTCAACCCGAAAAAAAATTTAAATACGCCCCTGATAGAGCTCACTCGTTAGGCTCGAAGTAACCAAAATGTAGATAAAACAATTTTATTCAACTAGTAAAAATTTACTCCAAGCTGCGAAAAACGAATAAATGATCCTAACTCATGCGAGTTTACTCCGATCGCTATAGTTGTTATGGCAGAAGTAGGGTGGCAGTGCTATTAACCTTCATTTCTGATCCGTAACACAATCGTTGGTTCAATTATTCTGCGAAATATCGCGACTGGGCCGACCTGCCCCGTGGGCCAACCTGCCACTGTGGGTTCCAAACGCCCCGTAAGACAATCTCCCCGTGGGTCAACCTATTGCCCCTGGGCCAAATTGCCTTGTGGCCAACCTGTCCCGGTCTACCCTTGTAATTAGTGGACAGATAGGAAGGCATGCTACGAAATAAGTTAGAAATATCCTTTCTGTTATAAAAGATATACATGCCCACGGGGCTTGGATAGTTGGCAGCGTGCCTACCTTCTAAACCGAACTCGGGGTTCGGCAACTAACAGCCAATTATTTTATTTAAGGCCTTTGGATTCCAATTTACCTAGCGGCGGGAAATTCCAATTTGAAATGTTCAAGACAACTGTTGATTCCAAATCTTAGATGACCTCAGTTGCCGAAGCACACTTTACTCTTGTAATTGATAGGAAAGATAGAAGTCATGGTAAAAAAATACAAAAATTTTTCTTTCTTTATAAAATTTTACATGTTGAATTCTAATATACAGTCGGAAACTAAATATATGCCAACACAAAAAATCTTGTAGGACAAGCACAGAACACAACTTTCAATTACCGAAGTAAAGAGAAAGTCGTGTGCTGTGCAACCAGTCACACCAAATTTTCAAGGGTCTAAGTGAAGGAAGTTGACTTCTTTGATTGAAGCCCGCTGCAGTGAAATTATATCGTAAATCTCTCTAATCATGTCTAAAACTTAGTTAGTGATTATTTGTTTAGATGTATTTATAATTAATCCACTAAGTATTAATGTATTTGTAAAGGGGATTTCGATTGGATTGCAGGTCAAGCAAGAAAGAGGAGATGAGTAAATAAATGTAAACTCCCACGTCTCCTCTTTAGAGCTGCTCAACATACACAAATATCGTAAATATCCTATAACAAATTTCTTTTTATGTTATAATGGGGATATAACATAATCAAAGGAGAACATGTTATTATTTTAATCTGATTGTGAGTGGGCTAAGAGATTATTTTTTTTACATACGGTGTATTGTAATTTTTGTTAAAAATTCTATTTTTTTTGGAAAGCAGTTTGGAAATTACTAAAATTATCTCGCAATTGCACTCTAATTTTCAAACGGATTTAAAAAAATTACAATACATTTGTAATAGGGTTGGTAGGCTGAATAGATTTTCGATTTTAAAATCGAAACCAAATAATCGATTTTGAAAAAAAAAAAAAAAACGATTTTTTCTTAAAAAAAAGTACATCAGTAAAGTTCCCACTAGTACTCTTTGGCCTATTTTGTTTAAAAGCTTATTTTCACGCCTTAGAGGGTGTTTAACTTAAATATAAAATTTCAACCTCCTAGCCCAATTCCTTCATGTTCTAAATTGAACACACAGACAGACAGACAGACCATGTCGCGAAAACCTCTTTTTTGGATTCAGGGGACCTCAAAACGTGTATATCCATCAAAATCTCGACATGAATCCAATAGGCTCCTTTCTATCTCTATATATATATAGGATGTTTCAGGAAGAATAATAAATATTTTAGGAGGTGGTAGTATAAACAAATTACAATAAAAATTCCATATGACATGTGTCCAATTTTTAATAAGTCTAGAAATACAGCTGTTTGTTGTACACCGTTTTATTGAGCCTATTTTTTTTTTTTAACACTCACACTTTTTTCTGATTCACACTCACACACACATTCACTCAGTCTTTTCGGCAACTCAGGCCATTTGAGACTTTTACGATATCCGTTATTGATTAATAAACATATTTGGGGTCTAGGCATTTCTATTTAAGCCATTTGGTATCCAAATGGCTTAAATAAAATCATCGAACTGCCTGGGTCCGAACCCGCGACGTTTGGTATAGGAGGTAGGCACGCTACCTACTACGCCAAACTCGGGGGCCTGAGCGTATTTAATTTAACGATTGTCAACAGTAGTGTATTGTTGTTGACATTGAATGTATCCAAATGAGATTGTGGCCCTCGGGGCTTGGTGTAGGGGTTAGCGTACTAACCTCGTATACCAAACGTCGCGGGTTTGGACCACAGGCAGTCCGATGATTTTATTTAAGCCATTTGGATAGCAAATGGCTTAAATAAGAATGCCTGGACCCAAAATATGTATATTAATCAATAACGGATATCATAAATGTCTTATATGGCCTGAGATGCAGAAAAGACTGTGTTAATATGTGTGTGAGTGTGAGAAAAAAGTGTGTGTTAAAATAATTGAGATTGTGTTTTGTTGGCCTCCTGGAACGAATTGTGTACGAACAGTGTATTTATATTTAGCACACCGATGCCTTGTAAAGTCTAGAGGTCCTGGGTTACCGGCGGCCCTACTAACAGATAAACCTACTCACACTTATGTTAAAAAAATAATATATATGCTATGTATAAAATCTCATCATTAGGTTTATAAATATTGTAAGAAACAAAAAAATGCCTGAAGTTAAGAACCGTGTATTGAGTTAATGAGATGAAAACTTGGAAAAAGTGTCTTTGACAAGTTAATTCAAAAAGAAAAGAGAGAGAGAGAGAGAAAAAAAAGAGATTGTGGGAGTCGGTAGCCGATCATATATCTTAAATAGCAGTAGAGAGAAGCTGTCTGTCTCTGACAATGGACCAAAGGGCCAATGACGCCGCGCGATGACCCATGGAGATCTACTTGCATAACAATAAACACGAGAGGGAATAAAGAGATCAGTAAGGACTATTTGACCTCAGAAGGTGTAATCTGAACCTATAAAAAAACAAGAGAGAGAAAAAAGACAATAAATAACATGCTTGATTTAACGTCATTGACAAATGGATGCCCATTCATTCACTCATTTATTATAAACAAAAAACAAAAACGGAATAAATAAATAAATCAATTTAAAAAAAAAAATCTGGTGTGACTGGCGCACAGCACACAACTTTCTCTTACCTTCGGTAATCGAAAGTTGTGTTCTGTGCTTGTCACACCAGATTTTTGTGTCGACATGTATTTAGTTCCCGACAGTACGGAACATTTAAATTCAGATGTAAAATTTATAAGTATGGGAAAATATTTATATTTTGTTACCATGGCAACCATTTCTCCTATCTTCCCTATGAAATACAAGAGTAAAGTGGTCTTCAGAAGATTTCAATCACAAAATGAGAATATACATTTTAAAGAGAATCTAAAAAATAATTGATTTTTGAATTTTAAAAAAATCGTTGGAGCAAATTTTGAGAAAATCGAAAAAAAACTGAAAAAGTACATCAGTAAAGTACTAGTACTCTTTGGCCGATTTGATTAAAAGCTTATTTTTCCGGTCCCGGGGGGTGTTTAACTTAAATATAAAATTTCAACCTCGTAGCTCAATTCCTTCATGCTTAAAATTGAACACACACCCACACCCCACACACCCACACACCCACACACCCACCCACACACCCACAGACAGACCATGTCGCGAAAACCACTTTTTTGGATTCAGGGGACCTCAAAACGTGAAGATCCATCAAAATCTCGACATCGAATTTTTGACATGAATCCAATACTTTCTCTCTATATATATATTACATATATACATAGGTAAGAGAAAGTAAAAGTAATTATTCGAATTTGTTTTTGATACGGAAATAATTGAATGAGATAAAATTGATGTGACTAACAGCATATACAGGTCTATTCTCTAAAAAGAGACGTTAATATTTAAAATAAACAAATGGGTGTTAAAAAAATAATGCAAAAACAATCAGCGTTAAGCTATTCTCTAAACAAGGTTTTAACAGCGAAGTTAACATGTTGCTTTTATTTCAAAGCTATCAAAATCATAACCTTACTTTTTCGGTTAAGGACGCCATTTAAACACGACGTTAAAATATTAAAGCCACCCCCTAGACATGGTATTAATTTTTAACACTATTTACTAAAAGTTTACGCTTTGGCTTTAAAGTTTTTGTTTACAGAATATGAAGTTATTTTGAATAGCATTTTTTAACGCTGATTGTTTTTTACATTACTTTTTAACACCCATTTTAAATTTTAACGTCTGTTTTTAGAGAAGAGACCTGATAGTGTGTTGTTCTTACACACCAGAGTTTTTTGTCTCGATATATATTTAGAGAGAGGAGGGAGGGGCTTAAGCAATGCCAAGCGTGGTAAAATCTCGAATGGGTGGTTCCGGAGTATCAGCGTGTGGTGGTTTAATATATTGAAATTTTATATAATTAAATATTTATTAATTCATATAAAAGCGTAGGAGTGTGCCGCCGGGAGGAGAATTTCATAATGTATATACAATAACAATTATTAACAAAACGTATATTGTGCATAGTATTTAACAAACTTAACAATTGTATACTATATGTTTGGGCTTTTAAAGTGTGTAGCAACCCCAAACCTACTGGTATCGATACTTTGAATCCGATACTTTCTGGTATCGATACTTTCCTTTCGATACGATACCTGGTACAAGTATCGATACTTTTTTTCGATACCGTATCCCTATGCTAGGGGAAATGTCCTAGTTTGGGGAAGGAAATCCTAAGCACCGACTCCTTTCGAAGAAGGCATCACTGAGAGGGAACCTTCTTTACGTCCCCTCCACAGGCCAGGATGTCACAGCAACTCCCTCTCCCCGTAGTGTTGCCTCGGGGCTATTGTGGTGAGATCCAATATTCCAATCCAGTACCTGTTTGAGGATTTGTTTACATTAAATCAATATTTTTATTTAATGAAAAATACCGCACACCTAGGATTTGAACACGGATCTCCTTTGTAGAAGCCGACAGCCTAGCCCGCTACACCAGCGAGCCCCCAGCCTTCCTAATTGAGCTCCTTGTTCAATATATGAATTCACTTAGAAAGCAAATTTGGTTATCAAAAGAAATTAAACCCAAATTCGGCGCCACAAATTTCTCCGTCGACCAGGTGCAATCTAGCTAGAATAATTGAGAAGACCTCAGATTTTATTAAATAATAAAATAAGAAATTACATATACAATCCACCCTTATTTTTTTTCGGGTATATGAATCTATATATATATTAGCGGTGTGTCCGTCTGTCACGCTCTGTTTGACCAACTTCCCGTTGGAATTTTAAATATATCTCGACACAAAAAAAAATCTTGTGTAACAAGCACAGAACTCAACTTTCAATTACCGAAGGGTAGAGTAACTGTGCGATCGGTCACACCATTTTTTTTTATTACCCGCTATTTTCATTTAATTCTAGTAAGTAAATCATAATAAGTTAAATTCTCTTAACTTATTAATATTCAATTAGGGAGCGTGTTTTTGTAGAACAAAAGTTTTTTTTTTTTATTCCCATTTCAAAGGTGTGTGTTTTTAATTATGATTTAACTCCCAACTGAGAGTCATTAGACAACGGCCGGATAATTTGAATATTCCCAGTCCTTTTTATTTTTTTTTTATCTTTAGGGAATATTAAATATGAAAAATTTTTTCTGAAAATGATGATCCTGAGTGTTTTTGACATACATTTTTACTTTCCTAGACTATTATATATAATACATATTACGTAAGTATATTAGATTTAATAATTTTTACTGCCCTCGGGCTTGGTGTAGGTATGCATCACTGAGAGGGAACCTTCTTTACGTCCCTTTCTCAGGACTCCCTCTCCCCGTAGAGTTGCCTGAGGACTATTGTGGTGGGATCCAATAATCCAATCCAGGGTGGATTCAAAATGACCGAAACGGTGAAATTAATCGTTGACCAAATAAAAATTTCTAACAATAAATTTTTCTAATTATTGAATCAGTTTGAATGTCCACGTGCAAAAGTTCTTACAAGAGCAAACCTTCAAAATACAAC